>JADDOH010002535.1:0-57497 GCA_016648135.1 Agrypnia vestita | reverse complement strand
ATACTTAATAAACTGCATACCCTACTGGAAATGTGATGTAGTTTAACTAAGGAACTAGATGATTTTGATATATTCTTCCAAATTCAGTCTATCCTTGGCCTCCAGAAATCAACGAGGATCTTGCATTTATCGTAGTGAAATTTCTACATCTTCAGCTGCAGTAAATTTTTTTTTATAATTGATTAGTTGGTTTTTTGAATCTTAGTAGTTTAATTTGCCTTGCTTAGTGTCAAATTCATTTAACTTATACTGATCGATGCCTATAATGGTAGCTACGTTGTGTGGTTGAGTATCTTAACTGTCACAAGAGAGACCGGAGTTCGGTTCCCAACTGGGGTGATATTAATTAAAATGTATTTTATTATTTTTTGGAACCGGAGATGGTAAATCATTTTTTGGTGTATTGTAGTAGTTTTAAATTTATTTTTATATTTGACTAAATATGAATGTGTGATCCTGCACACAGGCGTGATGATATTATTGAATTATTCTATCTATATAGGTGTACTGCTTTGTCGATTCCAAATTCTACCATTGACCGAAAACTTGATTTGACAACTTTTCATTAAAAAGATTCATTCATTGTCGTTTAACATCCGTTTCCTTTTTATTAGACTCACTACGTACACGCCACGGCGACCCGAATTCGACTGGGCGCGCAAATTCGTGCCGCTCAGGGGAGTGGGAGTGTCTGAATCGATATAAAGAATTCGAACGTCTGTCCTCGTTACGTTATTTTATTTTATTTATGAATTTTACATATGTGTATTTATAATTGATTGATATAATTATTAATACATTTTGTGCGTAAGAGGGAACTTATCATTCCATTAGCACGTTCCTGAATTTACATTATATCAGTTAACTTTTTCACATTCTTTCATATTCATACTCTTGTCTTTGCAACTACCATTTATAATAATAAAAATTAAGTTTAAAAAATAACATTTATTTCAGAAACAAAGTAAATTATTTTTTCAAGAATTGTCTGCCAATTATCGGAATACAAAATTTAAAGTTGTCATCATTAACATCCACCTTTATATCTTCTGAAAAATAAAAATTTGAAGTCTGAATTATTTTATCGACGGTCAGATTTTTCCAAATACCTTGAACCTTGAACCAAAAAAAAAATGAACCTATAAACCAACCCCACTACAAAGCCTTCCTAGACTAGCAAACAGATACGAGCACCTTGACGTCTTTGCCATATATTAAAAGGTGTATTGAAAGATTACTAGTACGAATTGGACATAAATAATTGATTTGTATTTGTATGTATATTTTTTATTATATTATGACTTTCAAAGCTTATGCTATTGCTTTTCACTCTGCATTATTACTTTTTTTTGTTTTTGACTTTCTGTTATATTTTTCTTATGATTCTGCTTCTTATACAATTGCTTCTTACTTTATATTATATTTATCTTTATATATTTGTATCTGTATTTTAAGTATTTTCTTTCCACTTTATGTCTTTATTATGTTTACATGTTTTTTTTTTCTTTAAAATATGTATTATATTAATGTACACTTTACCTATCTGTTGTAAAAGCCACATAGAGCGTTAAAAAAAAATAAAAAAAAAACGAGACAATAAAAAAAATATATTTGGTATTGAGTAAATTGGTAAACGAAATATTGATCTAGGATATTTTTGAACTCCATTTCTCCCAGCTCTAAACTGCGCACAAGTATTAATATGAAGCCACCAATCAATACAAAATATTGTTCTCCGCGTCTGCCCTTTCCGTGTAAATCGAGCGAAGTAATGTAATACAATCTAGAGGGAATGTCACAGTCTCGGGCTCTGTATGACGCGCACGTCGCGGAGCAATGTCGGCAGGACGGATTTATGGGCAGAAAAGGAAGAAGACTCGCCAAGTATGAGTAATATACGGCCCCGTCGCTCGGACCCCTTGTCTGCCGATACATCACACCTCCCCCCCCTGTGTACGGTCCTGTGCACGCGTGCAGGTTTCGCTGCTCTAAGGTTGTTTCGCGAAAAGTGTGATGCTGCTTCGAACACTACAAGGGGTGTTGTGAATACGCGACGGAATGAAGTATATTTAGAATATTTTTTGATTTTTTCAAAATTTTTCAATGAATTTGTATTCATTGGATATTTATATCAACGGCTCCTACGTATAATATCGTAACCCACAAATCGAAGATTTTTAGTTTTTTGTGTATTTCATATGTATTGAATTATATCTTTATTTCCAAGAAAAAAATAAAAATATTTTGCAATAAATAACGTATTTTTCGGACGTATTTTATCGTATCTCAAACAATCACATATTTTTTACGAAGTATACTATCGTATGTAACACTTACGATAATTTGCGTTGGAAAATAACATAAGATAATTTTATCGTATGTAACACTTACGATAACATACATTGGAAAATAACATAAGATCATTATCGTATGTAACACTTAAGATAATATGCGTGAGAAAATAACATAAGATAATTATCGTATGTAACACTTACGATAACATACATTGGAAAATAACATAAGATAATTATCGTATGTAACACTTACGATAACATACATTGGAAAATAACATAAGATAATTATCATATGTAACACTTACGATAATATGCGTGAGAAAATAACATAAGATAATTATCGTACGTAACACTTACGTTATTTAACGTCGCGTATTTTCCGAAGTAAAATGTTGTAAGTCATTTATACGATATTTTACGTCGCGTCTTTTCCGAAGTTAAATGTTGTAAGTCATTTATACGATATTTTACGTCGCGTCTTTTTCGAAGTATAATATCGTATGTGCATTTCTACAAAAACCTTTAATAATTTCGACTTTTTTGTGATTTTTTATGAAACTACAGTACAAAGTAAAATATTGAAACGAAATTTTAAAAAAATTGGGCAATATTTAGATTTATACCGGACGAATATATATTCAAATCCTTCTCCTGTAAAATTGAATTTTGTGGGTTACGATATTATACGTAGGAGCCGTCGATATGATACTGGATTTTTATCCCAGGTGATATCATTAATCAAGATGTATTAAAAATGTCTCATGGACACGAATTTATGTTTTTTTATGGGTAAGTAGGTATCACCCAAAAACTTCTATAACTACTTGTCCATAAAAAAATATATTTAACTAGCTGTGCCCGCGCGGCTTCGCACGCGTAGATTTTTAGTACAATGTTTGGATCGTCATAGAACTTTCACAAACCTTCTAGAACATTCTCCTTCCAGAACTTTCAAGAAATTTATCGAATGCACAGGAACCTTCTAGACACACCGACACATTCTGCCACTCAGTTTAGAACCTTACAGAACTTTCGGGAATTTTCTAGAACCTTCTACTTCCAGAACTTTCTAGAGCAGGTTTTTCCGGAATCTTCTAGACTCACCGATCCAGTGGGCGCGCCTATTTTGAAACAATCTGAAGCATTTGCGGCCTTCCCATAATTTGTTATGGACTAGAACTAGAAAGCACATTTTCGTCACCCATTCCCACCCACGCACAGCCACCCCCACCAGAATCGCATGTATTCGATGTGACACCAAGGGCTATCCACCACCATAACCACCGGTGGGTGGTTGTGGCTGGTTGTGGAGAAAACTTAGCGGGTAGGGAAATACGGGTTTCTTTTTATATACATATATTGATTTCGTCCCTTTGAGACATCTATATTGAAGCATATTTATTTCTTAATGAATTTTTTTTTATTTTTGAGGCTCTAGTATTTTTCCTCTCTAACCTAATTGATTTCACTAATTTATTTAAAATGTTCTAGATCTATATTCTTTTATAGCAATTTCAAGAATCTTAATCTAACCTAATTGATTAATACAATTTATTTTAAACTAGCTGGTCCTTACCAGTGTTGCACGGGTTAAAGATTAAGTAAAAAATAAGTTTGTGAGAGGAAACAGAGGTTCCATTGTTTTGCAAGTCTCTAAAAAAAACTTACTGTGTTTCTACAATCAATCCACTTTATTTTAGATTTAAAGAAGTATATTGTCATTGTGTTTAATATTTTTATGCAATATTAATGATTGTTATGATAAGCTCGAAGACTCAAAATTGAAAATTTATCGTAGACAGTATACCTACATAAATGTCTTTTATTTTAAAATATCGCGATATGATTGGCTGCACTTTCTCATCGGTTCAAACGTTTTATTTAAGCAAAGACAACAGAATGTAATAAAAAAATTTGAACGCGGAAAATGTTATATCTAAATATTTATCAATATTGAAAGGGTAGGTACCGGCGCCTTTTTTTCCAAATAATTTGTGCGAATTCGAATGCGATGTTGTGTAAAAATATCAAAGTAATAGTTGAAGAACTTTAGGAGATTTAAGATTTTGGACAATCGAGCATATACTTTTTTATTTATATAAATAAATAGAAGGCAAATAAAAACAAAGTAGGGATACAAAAACATCCGCGGATTTGAATGCAAAACTGTGCCAAAATTTCCAAACAATCGGTGAAGAGCTTTCAGAGATTATCGATTTTGTACAAACGAACATCTCAATTTTTATTTACATAGATGTCATATTTTTATTATGTTTTAAATGTCTAATAAATTATTTTCTAATACTGCAATGAGACGATAATTTTTTTTACTACCTTTGTTTTAACTCATAGCGTCCGTTTGTCTGCTTGTCGGCTTGTCTGCCGAAAAAACTTTGGATCGATTTTGAACTCTTTTTCCGTGATCCAATCGAGCTGAAACTTTGCAGGTAGATTCGTGGCGACAGTAAAAATGATATAACAAATTTTTGTTTTCAAAAATTTAATAATTATAGTATTATTTTGGATTTTTCCAAATTTTAACGATTTATAATATTGTTTACTTTTCGATCCCGACGCGTGGAGTAGGCGTGAAACCTGTTTCAATGAGAAATGGGAGTATAATAAAAACTTGATTTTACATTTCAAACATTTCAAATACATACATTCAAAAATAAAAATTCATAAGTTGTAGCGAAGGTATTCCAGATTGAAAAATCGATAGGTTTTTTCCTAGAGTCACCTAGCATGTATTGATCAAAGTATTTTGGGATTCTTTACATAATATTAAGGCGATCGTCTAGCAGAATGAGCAAATTTCACCATTTTTTCTCATATCTATCACATTATCGTTTTTATCACATTTTTGTAGGGACATATCTAATTTAAAAAATTTATTCATCAGGTTACATATATTTTAAATACGAATATCTTATTAAAATGTCATAAACTAAATTAAATAATTGATTAATAAATTACCAAACCTTCGATGTTTTAAAAATGAAGAAAATTGCTCCACTTTGTGGGCCTTTTATGACTGAACGGCGTGTGAGATGTCTTTTTTATTCAATAATATTACAAAGTGAACGATTATCTTAAATTTGTTACAATTATAGAAAAATCTGTTAATACGTTTACATGCAATTTGTTTTAAAAATACTGTTTTTAAAACATAAATTGTATTTAATATATATTTTTATGACTATACGGATAAAATTAGTTTTATTTCATATTATTAAGTGCTAGATTACGAAATGCTATGCTTTATTCGAATGAATTTCCCACGGATATCATATTTTTTTACTTTAACACAGTTTTAGTTCACCTATAAAAAAATTGGTATATTTTTGCATTTTTCCGCGGGACAGGAAGTCACAAAGTTCCTGCCGCGATCTGATAAGAAAGCAGTTTAAGCTGTGAACGAAATATGTACACCAAAGGCTTTTGTAAAGTAAAGTGGATTTGGTTCGGTCTACAGGGGGATGCCGCGGATTCAGAGGGATGCAACTGAAGTACCTACACTGCAAACTAAAAGAGACAAACATTTGGGAAAACCAAAGTATAGATGGAGAACGTCTCTTAGAAAATTTACATTATTTTTGTGCAGAAGGAGAATACATCGCTGTAATAAAAAGCATTAATTTCGTTTGAGTTATAGAAAAATGACAGGTCAAAAAAGAACCTCAAAGCAGCTAGTGCCATCGCTCGGACAAACCAACAAGCAATTCTCTACCGTACCTATGCCATACAAGATCGTTTCGTCTTGTACCATGTAATTTGCTTTCCGCATTGAAGCTGTAGTTTCAGTAAAGTTTCCTGTGGAATTCATACCATAATACAGAAAACCACCAATCTAGGCCGCACACATACAAAGTGGCGAGGAATGCCACATAAACAAATTGAGGCACGAGCAAGACGCGCGGCCGGCAGTTCATTGCACCATCAGCATTTCTGACGATTTCTTCACGCACACCAGTCGCACTCTAGGAGACTCCTTTGTTCGTAAATTATATAAAAGGAGGCCCACTTCTTTGGCGGGCATGTCAGTCTGGCATCTACCTCCGGCAGTGGCCGGAGGCTATGGCCCTTAAAGTATCTATCATTGTCTTTATAATCACACTCATGTATATTTTGTACTTGTTTTATCGAGATAATAAATCATCAAATATTCTACGCCTTCGGAGCTTTTCCGTCGCATGACGGTGGTGACCTGATAAAGCAATTACTCCTAACCATCTGAAAACCCCCAAATTCCTAATGTCCAACCATGGTGAGTAATGAAGTTAGATATTTGTATATGAATCATGAGCCATGAGTAGCATGCTCTTTAGAATCTTTCTATTTAATTACTTACTGAGAAACCATCACGTCATTTCCTCGCAGGGGTAGGCAGAGAGGATAAAACGTCATATTCCTCTATTCTGGCATACCAGGATATAGCACATCGGCCAGAAAAGTAAAAAAATACGGCATCCGAAGAAAGACCCACCCAAGACACATCTCAGAAGACACAAAACCAGAAGAGTAATTAAATATGTTTTTACATTAGTCCTTCATTAGTTATTCATCTGCAATTACTTAATTTTTGTTTTTATTAATGTATACCTACTAGAATTTTGTTATAACTCAAATACTTTATTTATTACTAAAAATTCAAATTTTTAGTATACTTTTTATCCTGGTGAAGGGACCATTGGCCCCAAAACATGTTGGTAATTTATTAAATATTAACTCTTATTGAAGAAGTTTAATAACGATCTTTTTAATATGTATTTACTACGAAAAATAGTGGTTAGTCATTTTTAATAAAATTTATAGATCTTTAAGTTTATATCTATTTATTTAAACTAACCAGTTTTAAAAAAAACAACATTTTTTTCATTAGGATAGTGAAAAACACCCATTAAAGAAATGGTATTTCTCGAAATTTGATAAAATAATTATTTCTTGTCCCAATAAGAATTGCCGTAAAACAATGAATGAAAATTCGTAATTATCCCTTAAGTGCTCAGATTCACAAAACAAAATATCACAGAACTGAAATAAAAAAAGTAGCTAAAAGTTGTGCATAATTTTCGAAGCGATGAATACTTTTATACGGCAATAAGAGTGGGGAAACTTCCCCGCCTGGAACTTTGGATTCAGCTCTCGAGTTAATTAAGCCTGTTCGTTTGTTTGGAGCTCAAACCGGCAGTTTTGTTGGCGCACGCAATTCTCATATTTGCCCTCCGCTTATTGCAGTATGACTGGGCAGATTTTTCTCACGGAACCTTCCTGCTCTCAGGGTCGGATTCAGATTCGAATGTAACGTTATACAATGTACAACTAAATGTATCAGAAAAATACGTGTATCGAGTAAACAATTTTCTACAAGTTTAGTTCAATAGTTTGTACAGAATAATGTGTGGGTTCCATGTGTTGTAATTAGAGCCTTCAATCTGACAATTTGAATATTTGAACCAAGATATTGTCTGTTTTTAACTATTCGTTATATGCAAGTCTGTTTTTAAGTATTCGTTATATACAACCCTGGAAGTCATATGCAAGCATTTTCAGATATGTGATTTTTTCCTTCAGAGGTACTGATATCGACTATATGGAAGTCGGATATCAAAGATGTAAACGCCTTTGTCGGACATCTTTTGCATTTTGCAAGTCTTCTTTTTGTCTTTATGGCTTTATAACAACAAGCGCTTATAATACATTGTTTTGTCAATGATGGAGTCGGTTTTCTATTATTCTTTAGTATTTAGCTTTCATAAATACTTGAGCCAACAAACAAGAAGTTATATACAAAATAATGAGAAAAAAAACTTGCACGTGGGGTGTAAGATATGAAATAATATAAACATATCTAAAATTTTGTCAGTTATCGAGAGAACACTGATTGATAATCTATCTAATTTTTTCTAATTTTTTTAATTGTTTTTATATATGTGTATTTACAAAACTGAAACTTCTTTTTTGTTTTTTTTTTTAAATTTGTATTTACGAATTCAACAGTATTTTTCAATATATATTTTTGTTGTTTTTTTATAACATATATTTAAAAAAATAAAAATAAATGAATTCTCTACTATTACTGTGTTTTTTTTTTAAATATACAGAATGTATTTATCTGTATTTATCATCCGAAGTAAATTATTCCTTTCTTCAAAATTTTACGAATGTATTCGAATATTCGAATATATAATCATTAACTATTCGATATTCGAATAGTTGGAATCACGAATATTTGGAGGCTTTAGTTGCAATGCTTCCACAATGTTTGCCTCTGATCGTGTCCATCCGTTCATTCCGTTCCTGAGACATTGTGTGTTGCTGATCTAAGACTGAAGCATAGAACTAATTCTCTAGTGCAATCTGCATTGTCATGGGAGTCTGGATCCCTTGTCAAAGATGGTACTGGATGCAGAATGGTTACAGATATATATATATATATATATATATATATATATATATATATATGTGACAATAGCCGTAACTTGATGTGTATCATAATTTTAATTTTTGATAGGCATTTTTTATTTTCTCTTACTCTATTATAATTTTCTAGTTATTCTATTTCAAATGTATAATTTTGTATGTATTACTTGTATTGTAATTTCTATACTTTCTTATATAGCGAATCAGATTTTGCACACCCAACATGGTTATGCTTGAAAAATCTCATTATTATTATAATGACAGTTGTTGATCTTAAGATCCTCACCGTGGCATGCAACTCACATGTGAAACGTGGCGTATAATTGAAATATATAAAACTGTCAAAAATAAATAGACATAGTATTCTATCACGGGTGGAAATGGAGAACGTTACATATGTGTAAAGTGATCACTTAAGCCAACCGTACGATAAGTCGTAACTCCTATGTACACCCATAAAGACTTCTATACCTACTCTCCCTTATTAAAAAAAATATACAGTTTCGTCTCTGTGTTTTTAATATACATTAATTGATTATTGATGTCCCTGTGACAACAAATCAGTTCTGTTCTGAAAAATTTGGACGTACTCAAAATATTCTAAATATTATATTCTTCAAGATATTTTGGAAAGACAAAAATTTTTTTTAGAATGAGGGTGGCCGATTATGAAAAATATTCTGCGCGGACAATGGAGCTTAAAATATTCCAAATATTGCATCAGAAAAGAAAGAAAGTCGGTAATATTTTTAATTAATTATTTATCGTATTGAAGTCCCGCCAAGTTCATAAAGCCGACCTCTCCTCAGCTTATCTGCTTCTTTTTTCTTTCTTTACTTTGTAATGAAGAGTTTTTTTATCTCAAAGCAACCGTATTAAATTTATCTTATTGTGTTGGCTTATTTAAAATGAAATTACCGATGCATTAATGTTTTGTTTTATTAAGATTATGTCGATGATATAAATAACTTAAAACGATTTTGATAAACTATGCTTTAATATAAAAGTAAACTTTTTAAATATTATAAAGAGGCTAAAAAGAATTGAGCACTTACACGTCGCAACAAAACTATCGAAGTGTTGTTGCGATATGTGACAGAATGTTCTTTCGGGAAGCATCTAAAATATTGTAGAAACATTTATAAAAGCCTGCAAACCACGAGAAAGTTCACCTAAACACTAGAAACGCCTAGAAGATTTGATATCAACATCATATATAAATAGAACCGCGCGCGGGAGTAATGTTGTTGTTGTTTTTAGCACGCTAGACAGCGAAACAGAAGCGAAAGCAGCCGTGAACTACGAAGGCTAGATAATAATAATAAACATGGAATAGATTTTCTATATGAAATTAAAGCAAGAGGAATATGTTGATAGAATATCAAATTGGAAACAATACAAATGAGAAAGGGAGTATAATAAAAACTTGGTTTATATGGGTTATTTTTTTATAAAATATGATATCAAGTAGGCAGTTTTGAATTATAATACGAGTGATCCTGAAGCCGTTCCTGGTTTTGAAAACTGAAGGGTTGCTTCAATAATGAGATACAAATGAGGTTATATGTTCAAGGTTCGTTAGTCTCCAATAATTGCAAAAGCGTTTGAAATTACATAAATATTTATTCTATCAGCTCGTACGCAAATTCTCCACCAACCACAATGTTTTTAATATCTTTGAAAGCTCGATTTTTAATTATCGGATTTTTAATGTGCTGAATACACAGTAGATAACGGAATATTTGATTCCCAGAATTTTGATTCAGCATTCAGTATTTGTTTGGTATTGCCGATACAAAATATAGACCTTACTTATTTGTTTTTAATAATTTTGAAACGAAATAAAGAAATTATTTTATTTCAGATATATTAAGTACGATAGAGTGAAGAATGAAGATATCAGGAATGAATGTAAAGCTTATCGTAGCATAATTCATAGAATTAAAACAGGGTCGCTCAGGTGGTTTGGGCATGTTGAGCGAATGGATGAGGAAAGAATGGTAAGAAAGATATATAACGCAAGTGTCGACGGCGCCAGAAAGTGAGGGCGATCGCGGAAGACGTGGCATGATCAGATAAGCAGATACTGGAAGATGGTCCCGTTAGAAGCCTCAACAACCGTCGAGCTTGTATGGGAAGATGTATGAATGTGGGCAGAAGAGAAACTGCTCGAAAATTTAGTATTTTTTTAATTTTCTTAAAATAAACTTTAATTTTATATTCAACTTTATGAATACCGGACACCACCAAAATCATTTTGAAATCGAGAAGACTTTGAAGGCACCGAGATCATTCTACCTCTCACATACGAAACAAGCGCTTTACCACCTTTATACTCTCCCATTGAATGTGGTGTAAAATTGTCTATTGAAGTATATAATGACATTTTTTTGCATTAAAATTACATGCATTTATAGTGTATTATTTAGAATAATTATATTGAATTTTATTTGTAATTTTTTATCTACGTATAAATGGTAGCTTAATTCTTTTTTAAACAGAAATGCGAACACTAATACATGTCACAACAATATTCTTACCATTTTTAAACTAAGTAAAATGTTTGTGCTATGGAAATAAGAATTACTTATGATGTCCTGCAATGGGCTCGAACTACCGACCGCCAGATCACTATGCGAGCGTCTTGACCATTACACCAACAAGCTACTCATAAAACATCTTATTAAAAAATAAATATTTATTAATAAGCTATTGAATGATGATTCAGATATTTCTATTTTCACATCTCATTCATAATATGCAATATAGTGGTCAGTATGATAGCTAAGCGGAAAACCGAGGATTTTATTTCTATAAATGAATCAAAGAATTTATTTTAGTAACTAAAAAAAAATTAAAACTATATGACACGTGTGTCTGAGAATGAATACAATTTAATAATGGTTCGATACTGTAAATTTTGGTTCTGATACGGGTAGTTCATGGGAGGTAATGTCGAGTACTTCCCTCGAATCGATGAAGATACCTGTACAATTACTTGATTTGTTCAATTTATTTCGCATGATGGTGAATGTTTTGCAATTGCGTCTTGTGTGCATATGCCCCTTGTGAAACCGAATGGGTTCTCATTTATTGTGGAATTGACTTTTGTGATTGAGTTTAGTCTCTTTTGACTGCTTATTCTATTTTATTACTTACTTGACTGTTTATATTGTATTGTTAGTTAAGATTTTTGATATATTAAATAAATAGTATATTACCGTTCTCATTGTTTATTAAATAAGATATCACTACCTATATGATAGTAAATGCTTATCTCTCACCACACATAAGAATCATAATTCTTTTTGGTGAGGTATATACATACAATTTTTTTTTAATTTTAAACATTTTATAGGTATCATTGTAATAAAATATTGTATATATTATTAATTAAATAAAAAAAAAATTAACCAAGTTCAGCGAATTGTAGCAAAGTATTTAACATTTCAGGAAATACGTATATTGAATTGATCCGAAGTACTTTCAATGAGAATGATTGCCATATGCTGTACAACTGACTGTTTTCTATGTAGCAACATATACGACGGTATAGAAAATCGCTACGTGAATGTTACATTCAAGCGACACCGGTGTGGATGATGGACTCTGAAAGGGTTTCAAAACGTCGACCAAAGAGGTCAAACGTACACCACAGAATGGCAGAGAACAACCTCACTGATATATTTTAATCCACAACTCTATCTACAACCTATTTTCTTCAATAAAATACATATTGTCATTCGCGACGGTGGGAGATAAAATACTATAAATTGTTTAAATTTTATTTATAACAAAGTCACTGGCCACAAATTTAACTATAACAATATTTTTTAATTCGCAATAATCATCCATTATGTTATAATGAGGAACTGAAGGATTCAGTATTATGGATAGTGAAATACTAACAGTTGAACGGAGCGGAAGGAAAAAATGGAAATGCGAACACGGAACACCACCAGATCAATACGCGAGAGTCGTGACCATTACACCAACAAGCTACTCAAATACATAGAAAGAATATAAAAATTTGCAATTTATGGTTTTTCCCGCGACGTTTTGTCTTTCCGAGCAAGCTTGCAGTGGCGCGCCCGCGCTTTCGTACAGCCCTCTTGGCTAACACACACAACATTTCTCAACGATCGACTCTTTAGCATCTCTGATTTGAACCTTTGATATTAACAATCGTTGAATATAGCTCTATGATTTGGTTGCCTCACTATGTAAATCATTCGACGGCAGTTGAACGAATCCAAAAAAATTCTATTTAGATTTATTAATTACAAATTAAATATACGCTTGGTGGACTTCAATTATGAATATCTTCTCAATCGTCTGCAACTAACTTGTCTGTGAGACGTACCGTGACTGACCTAATATTTCTGTACAGGATGTTAAATAGCATGATTGATTGCCCCCAGATTGTTAATCTGATCGACTTATGTGCACGATCGAGGTCATTAAGACACAGTACATTATTCTATTTTAGAGAAAATGTCAGAACAAATGCATTAGCAAACTCCATAATCCCCAAATTAAAATCATTAGGGAATGAACATGCGGAGGTGGTCGACATTTTTGCTGATAGTATAACTGTGTATAGGACTAAATTGAAACAATTCCTGACGTCTTAACTTAATGGTAATGGAAAAGTAATTTTTTCTTTTTCTTCTTTCTGTTTAAACTTCTCTTTTTCACTTCTGTTTTTAATCTATTATATTATGTACTTTATCCTCTTAATGTACTGTAATCTTTACAACTTTCTGTCTTTTGTTATATTTACTCTCAACTGTAACCTAGTATTTGAATCTTTTCAACTACATATCTGTCTCATGTGATTTTTTTATATTTTGTAAAAGCCCATATGAGCGTTAAATAAATAAATAAATATCGGTGATTGGTAGAAGTAATTTTCCCGAGCAAGCTTCCTTATTGATTGTTGGCACTTAAATATAAAATGTAGCAGTTAGCGCCGATATTGCCCGGCGGAGTGGACGGGGGGAGGCTCGCCCTGCAAACACTTCGTCGCAACAAAGAAGCGGGAAAATAGCTTTTCCTCGGCTTTTCCTCGTTACGTTGCTACACAATGCTGGCGGACGATTTTTCATACAAAAACAATTTTATATGTGAAAAATAGCATCTATTTGCACTGGCTCTAGCTAGAATTCTAATAGTACAAAAATTCATATACAATAAATTTATTTATATAAGTTCAAAATAGAATAAAAAATCGACATTATGTACTTTATACCAATAGTCCACTGGGAGGGAAGAAATTTATGCTATTCTTCTATTTTTTCGTAGGAAGCAATCACTTATTAATTAACTATAATGAAAATATAATAAATTTGTTTATTGAAAATAAAAATATTACATACATACATTTTACATTGAATATTACATTTTTTTATACACGTTTAACTGTCCCCAGTAAAGTAATACTTGTGTTTGGGGACAGGAGTATGATAAGAGCATGATTGAATAAGTATGTATAAGTTATTAATGGAACAGTGTAGAGAAATACAAACATCATAAGATAAATATTAATGACTCAAGTATGCTAATTATTTCGGAGTATCTTTATTTTTTATAATTCTAACTATTTTTTGTTTTAATTATGTAAATTCATTTGTTTTATGTGTTTCTTGACTTTTGTATAGTGTTCTTCAGTTCTAATATTCATTGGTAAGTTATTGCAATATTTGACACCTAGATAAGTATAATGGTGTTGTGTGGCTGTTTTGTTACATTTGGGAATGTTTAAGCACTGGTTTTGCTTAGCTCAACCTGCTTCAGGGTGTATTTAAAACTGTTTAAATAAGTTTGAATACGCCCTGACGAAACATGAGCTGAGCGAAACCGGTTGGCGTGGTATTTAATAAATTTTGTGGTTTTATACAAAGTGATTTAGGTTTCATTTAATCTAATTATATTTTCATTTATTTTTGACATTTTATAGTTTCATTTGTTAGGAAACGGTTGCTAAAAATTACTTTGTGTAGGTTGGTTCTAGTTATGTATTATTATTATTTTTTAAGTTGATACCGTGTCCCTGCTAAATATTCATAAATAATTTAACTGTTCGAAGAATATTTTTTCTTCTGTATGAAGGCTTGAACTTTGTGGTGACATTCTTATTAAAATAAAACACAAATCACTTTGTTTTCACTACTTTATTAGGTTAAGCACTGAAGAGAGAACATTGTTCTCGAAACATGTAGATTGTTTATTCTAATAAAGTGGTGAAAACAAAGTGATTCGTGTTTATTTTTATAAATAATTTTTTTACCCGGGACCTCAAAAAACGTGTTTTAATTTTTAAGCATGCAAGTATCATTATTTTTCGGAAAGATGAATTTCTAAAGAAGGCTTATATTTATGTTTGAATTTTGTGTATCTCCTTATTACCATATATTTTGTAATGGAGTCAATGAATCCTCGATGAAGCACAGTTGAAAAAAAAATGAAATCAACCAGATGATATTAAATAAGAGAGCATTTTTGCTGTAATATTGAGTTGAATGTTATCTGTGACACTTCAAACTGCAACATATTGAAATTATGATGCGTTTGTTGTCATGCTATCTCGTATCCTTGATATTGCTATCAGAATCTCCGTACAGATCTGTCTTGGGGTAACGATTCGAACTCAGAATATTGATGTTGAAGAATTTCTGGTTTGCGTTTGCAAGATTTCGTAGATAAACGCGAATATCACGTTCGAATTCAAAGTTTTCTCACCAAAAGTTTCGACAAATAGTTTTGACGTTTTGTTTGGAAACGATCCCTATGGCAAATGTTCACGGATAAGATTTGCCACTCGAGACAATCTCTGAGACGGGGATTTGTCGGACAACACTCTCGGGTTTCTTTAAGTTTATGTAACTTTGTCGACCTACGTCGGATATCATGTGTCCGTCCGTTGACCATAGATTGGGTGAATTTAAAATATCCCAGTAGCACTAAATTGGAATTAATGTTTCTTAATTCCTTCTGTTTATCTAATTTACACTATTTGCATACATTTACGGGTGACAAATGAATGCACTTGCTGAATCTCGCAAGTAAATCTAACGTTACTTAAAGTAATTTTAAGATTTATCACAACTAAATCTCTGAGCCATTCAATATTATGAAATAATATATTGAATTTATGAAACCTACTGAATTCTGATAACAACCAAATTACGCACGCAACGCAGGGTCAGTTATGAGTGACCGCATTCTCTATCTCGAAGATTCTATGACATTCCATGACGCCCTAAAATACTACATTGGAAAAGCCTAGAACACTCTACAGACTTTTCGTTACCTCTGGAACCTTTCAGAGGAATTTATCTTTAAAGTAGGTATGTTACGCAACGCGGGGTCAGCAGTTATTTTCGTAACGTCAACAAGTGCGATATTTCCGTAGTGTAAAGCAGTGTGATCAGTGATTCGTGATAAAGACCGAGGTGAAAAGTTTATATGTGCGATCATTGAATGAAGTTCACCAGAAGTGATCTAAGCAATAGACACAGCGTTAATTAGTGCGAATTAATGAACAATTCAATAATAATTGTGTAAAATATTTGGGAGACATTTAGCGACTATAAAAATACGAACCCTACTACAATTTAACTCATGTTCAGTGACAATATTTGGTAATAAATAAAATAAAATTGTATATATTCAAGAACACATTCATATTTGTGAAGTTGTAATTTTTCAGAACAAAGTTCTGTGAAATATTTAACAACCAAATTAATTAATCAATTAGAAAGACATACAGAAAAATCTAATTCACGAAAAAATATAAGGTTACTACTGGGATTCGAACCCAGGTCACCTCCTTTCCGGGGCCGGTGCTCTGACCACTAAGCTATAGCAACCCTCTATGTTTCCATGAATATATCGATAATATTTTTTCGTGAATTAGATTTTTCTGTATGTCTTTCTAATTGATTAATTAATTTGGTTATTAAATAAAATTAATTTCCAGTTTTTCATTTGCCTCCCAAAGCCATGTACCGTGACAATATTTAACATAAAAATCATACGGTCCATTTTTGACCACAGAAGTCATTGTTTATTGCTATAAATAAATTATAATTCAGAACAAAAATTCACGTACCTTCAATGGAATGTGGCTATCAATTTTTCATTTAATTTTCGCATGCAATAGATACACACAAAAATTATTATTATCATTACGTTTAAGGTATATGTAAGATACAATTTTTACACAAAAGTAAAAAGTAATATAAAGTATTTTATATTTTTATATAGCTTTTTTGATATGCTTAGGCAACAGCCGTCAAAAGCCATTAAGCCAAAAGGCTGTATTGAAGTATTTCTAAGGGAGTATTTGTAAAGAAAAATGGAATTGGAAGGTGTAGACTCTCAAAGCCATGATTGGCTTTACAAGGGACGGAAAATGTGTTACATTTTCACGCGGTTCCCTTTGAACGAAAATTAATATAAAATAATTAATTTTCAAACTAAATCTTTACTATTTTCAGATCCAGACACCCGCTAGAGCTTTTCTTGATAATCTGAGAATAATTATAATGAAAAAAATTCATAACGTAATATTTTTTCCGATGCTACCATTGGACCTATTTTTTTATATACGAAGCTGGTTTTATCAAACATTTAATTTTAAATTAATTATGTGCTTATGAAATCAGAAAACCACCGACATGGGTACCTACCATTTCCGAACTCTGCTAGTAATATTGTTTTTTTTTGCAGAAAAGTAAATTAAAAGAAATATCGGTAAATCATTTATTTTTTTACAGTCAAATCATTCGGAAGAGAGTGCTTACTAGTTCTTTATTTTTTACTAGGTTGATTTATTTTGTACACGTGTTATGATTTTGATATGGAAATAACCTCGAAGACCAGCCTTAGATTAGAAAAATAAAAAATTCTAATCTCTGTGTACACGTTAGCTTAAACCTACAATTATAAAATAAATCCAAACAGCTATTTATTCTGAAAACCTAGACAAATAGAAGATATTCTGATTAAAACAACAGTCACAAACATCATTTGTCAATGGAGTGACATTTGAAATGCAACCAACGTGAAGTGAGGCATTAAACGGCAAATCTCTGATAATGTGTGTATAATTGAGTATGTCACTATACAGAATATTTTGAGTTTGTTCAAATCTTTCAGAACAGTGCTGGATTTATGTCAACAAATGTCAAATACAATTGTGTAAAGTGATCACTTAAGCCAACCATAAAAAGACAGGTCATAAGTCCTGTGTACACCCAAATGACTTCTATACCTACTTTCCCATAATTAATACAGTTTCGTCTCTGTGAGATATCTATAATATACACTATGTCACTATATTTGGCGAAAAAAGTATTTGATTTTTTAATGTTTATCAAGAGTTGCATAGCGTTTACAGCAAAAGGAAAAGGAGAAATAGCTGATTTCAGGATTCTTTCCTGAAAATGTTGGTTTATAGTGATAAAGTGTTTTTTTTAAATTTGTTCTTATCGAATAACTTATATTTGACATAAAATAAAAAATTTCTGAAAATTTTGATTTAATTACTAAAGAATGTTGAGATTTCCCGAACAAGGTGTTAAACGCTAACAAACTATTAAAATTAACTTAAATATGGTGTTATTCTAATGATGGCTATGTCTATGGCTATGATAAAAAAACCACTTTGTTTTTTGTATAATCTTTCCATTAATACAGGGATCTTCCCGGAAACATGGAAGACTTCAAAAGTTACTCCCATACATAAGAGTGGCTCTACGTCGTCCGTAGAAAATTATAGACCTGTAGCTGTTCTCTCTGCCCCAGCTAAGGTATTTGAAATCATAATAAGTAGAACCGTCGGTTCCCGAGTAGAGCCATTTATAATTGATGAACAACATGGATTTAGGAAAGGCCGCTCGGTTGAGACAAATCTGATGATCTTCACAAATTACGTCACGGAAGCTCTGGACGCGGGACATCAGGTAGACTGTTCATATAATGACTTCGCCAAAGCCTTTGATACAGTCAACCATAATGTCTTATTGAAAAGGTTGTATGAGATTGGTTTCTCGGATGGTATGCTAAAATTAATGGCGAGCTACCTCCAAAATAGGAACCAATACGTCTCCTACGGCCTATTCGCGTCAGAGTGCTTCTTTACCTTCTCGGGTGTCCCGCAAGGATCTAACCTGGGTCCATTGTTGTTTTCGATTTTTATTAATAATATAAAAAATGTAATTTTAAACTCGCGCTTTCTGTTATTTGCGGATGACTTAAAGCTTTTCTTAAAGGTGTCAACTTTGGACGATTTTCGTCTTCTCCAAGCAGATATATCAAATATATGTGAATGGGGAAGACGAAATAAACTTTTTTTAATGTTTCCAAGTGTTTGGTTACATCCTTCACTAGGGCCCAAAAAACTCTATTTTTTCGCTACAAAATGAACGACCAAAATCTGACAAGAACATCAAATGTTAAAGATCTAGGTGTTAGATTTGTAAGCAACCTGACATTTCACGATCACATAGAGACGATCAGTGGTAATGCTTTGAGAATGTTAGGATTTGTTCTGCGTACTGCCAGGGTTTTCGAGAATACCCGCGTACTGAGAACTCTTTACAACTCCTTGGTGCGGAGTAGACTCGAGAGTGGCTCGATGATCTGGGGGCCACATGAGGGCAAGTACTCTCTTATGGTGGAGAAAGTCCAAAAGAAGTTTCTGAGATATCTCTACATAGAGAGTACGGGCATTATCCTTGGCTTTACCCAACCGAGTTTCTCCAGGGTATGCTTGGCTACAATAGTCTAGAGAGTAGAAAGAATGTGTATTTGATTACACATTTTTATCGATTGTTGCGCGGTATGATCGATAATCCTGAAATTATGCAGAGCATTGGTTTGTATGTTCCTGATAATTACATTAGACATCGTCAGCATAGATTGTTTCACATTCCAATATACAGGACCAACCTGCTGATGTTAATGCCTGTTGGAAAAGCCACAGCTATGCTAAACAAAATCGCTTTGGGTATTGATATATTCCATATGTCTGAGGGGCTTTTCCGAACCGGGATTCTCCTACACCTTTGACCAGATTTCATGTTATTTTTAATTTATTAAATATTTTTATTTTGATATATACTTTCTAATATGTAAGCCTTAAATATTTTGTTTGTAATGTACATATTATCAATAAATAAATTGAAATTGAAAAATTGAAATTGAAATTGAAATTGAAAAAAAGTCAATTATGGAAAAATAGAATTTAATGAAAAACGAAATGCGTAAATATAACAAATATATCATTCTGATATCTCTATATTTCATGAACATTAGTTGAGATTAAGGAATTCGTTTAATTGAAAACTGTAATTGCAGGATTTAATTAGGCACAAAAATGCGGCTTTTGAGTGCTATGGAATTCGTTTGATAAAAATGTCACATGCCAGTGTGCTACGAAAGTCGAGATTGAGTATCCAAAGAGCGAAATTAATATCTTAGAGATTGCCTCCATACGAATCTCTTAAAAATCTCTCGCGTGGACACGCAACACAACAATAAGTAGATTAGAAATAGATTGAACACAATTTCTGTTGTAGCATATCAAATTTATGTAAGCGTCTATTGATACGCAATTCGAACGCAAGTCCATCACTCTTATCCGCTCCTTTTTCCATCACTCGTGTCGCAAACGTGTCCTCCTGGCTCTAACGAGGAATTCACCCGCGAATTCAATCGCTGAACAGGGCCGGAATCAGTTACCTGATAAGTGTGCTAGCGGTCGGAATACTGTCGGTTTATACGCCGTTGTTCTACGTTCATCGCTGTTGAAGCCGTCACCAAGGCTACAGCCTCCTACTTGACTATAGAAGTCGAGGCTGTGTACAAAGGCGTCCAACTGCATGGGAAAAAGGTAACCCAGTCCTTTGTTGTAATAATTCCATCTGTTTTGGCCAGTTTTAGATCTGGAGGAACGGAGACGATTGTTGTGGCTGGATTGGACTTCGGTAAGATGGAGGTCTACCAATCCTTGTCCTCATAATTCTTTCTTTATTCTTAATTAATTCCCATTCCATCTACCTTCCCATTTTAAATTAGCCTAGCTTCATCTGTCGTCCTTATGGGTTCGATCGCATAAAATTAATTATTCCTACCGCCCTGCCATTACATCTAAATTGTCTTCGAGTAAAGAAGCTACTTATTGTAATTACCGTGTCTATTGTTATCTACGCGTGAAGAAACCGTATATTATGATTACCGCATCTGTTGTTAAACCGTGGATTTTGTCCTTTCGGTATTTTTTTAATTAATTGGCGATTCGAATGGAGTTTGTGTCTGCAGCTGGAACAGATCATTGAAGAGGAAGGCATCCTTGCAACTCACCAGAATCCAGTCATCTCAAAGGTAGGATTTTCGTCTTATTTGTGGTCTAAATTCATGCTGCGATCGTCGTTTTTTCCTCTCATCTGACAGCCAATTTTTTGAATTCCCGCTAATGAACGATTCTCGCACTTGAACAAATCTCAATGTACCTATACGTAATTATGATAACCGCATTTTATTATTACAAACCGCTACACCGCCATCCTTTTTTGATTTTTATCCACAGGATTAAATTCTGGCTTACTTTTTTGTTCCTCCCTGTTCACCAACACACACAGCGTATGATTTAAGTGTAGAATAAACTGGCGCGGGGTGTGATAAATCAGCTCACGTCGTCTGTTAACGGAATTTTCCGATAAATTGTATTAAAATATTGGGCGAGGGTACGCCTCCACCAGCCTCATAGCCGGTCATCTCTCGCCATCAGCGGCATCTGTTGCTCCCGACTGAAGCCGCAGCGCCCCTTTCGCTTTGAACTTGTATCGGCCCGGCAGAGAGGGGTTGGCTGGATTGTACCTCGGATAGTGTTCTCTTAGTCAAGTCCAGTGACAGAATATCAGGTATTTTTTAGGAAAATCATATACGATGTGTATTTTATTCAAAATTTAAAATTTATCTGAGATATCTGGAAAATTCGAAAATTAACACAACTTAGTTGAAAACAGTATTTAGCATGAGAAATCATTTACCAGAGAAAAAATATGTTTTGATTTAAATGTGTAGTGTACCGTTACGGCGATGACGCGACACAAATGCTCTTCTTTCATACTTAATGGCTGACTGCGATGCTGTCTGTCTTCAAATCGGCAATATAGTCTTTGAATCTGTACCGCTACACGCTGTATTCGCACAAAATAATATCATATGTGCTAACACGTTATTATAAATATAAGAAAACAAATGTGTATTTCGTATTTAATTGTGATATAATATATCAATAAGTAAACTGTAAATGAAAGAGATTTTTGTTCATGCAAAAAAATGAGATTTTTAAATACTAATTTTAAGTACCAACCTTCGATTGATGAATGAATTAATAAAAAAAAAGTCTTAACGTTCAGATGATTGTGTAAATATAAGTTTGAATATTGATTGGGAAATTTTACTCAAGTTACCCGCCGGGTCTTTTGGAATAAGTTTGCAAAATTTGAGTCAGATCGGTCAAAGGGTAAAGATTTGCGTGGAAAATATATCGCGGGGAGAGGAATAATGTTTTAAAGAAGGTGTTTTAAAGAATAATTATGCGTGATCTTTATCAGATCGGTAAAACAGTTTAGATTTGTAAAGAAAATATGTCAGTGGAGGCGATTAAATGTTGGCTGTTTTACCCGCCGGATTCTAAAGAATATGTCTGCAAAATTTAGGTCAGATTGGATAAACGAGTCGTTGATTGGGATATGTTACCTAAGTTACCCGCCGGGTCCTTTAGAATAAGTACGCAAAATTTGGGTCAGATCGGTCAAACGTGTAGATTTGTATAGAGAACAGACACTCAGCGACGCACTGGAAGGCAATGGTTACCAGAAGCGACAGATACAACGCGCCATAAGAACGAGGTCTGTTCGTCCTGAAAAATATACAGAACCTGAGTGCAAAGGCATCGCCTTTCTACCTTTTGTCCAAAACGTTACAGACAGAATTGCCAGAGCTCTCAAGAAAAGAGACATTAAGACAGTTTTTGGTACCAACTCAAAAATTAAGGATTTGTTGAGATCAGTGAAGGATCGAGATCGCTTAGAAACAGACGGTGTGTATAGACTCGATTGTCAAGACTGCGATAAAGTATACGTGGGACAAACGGCGCGTACAATTTCCAAAAGGGTCAACGAGCACAAATGGGCATGCAAACTCGGTCATCCAGAAAAATCAGCACTGGCTGAGCATTTTCTGGATACCGGCCATCATTTTGCATTCGAACCGAAAATCCTTGGAAAGCCTAAGAGTCACCATACGTGTCTTATCAAGGAAGCACTAGAAATCTACAAGCATCCTATAAATATTAATAGAGATGATGGTCTCAAATTAAAAACATCTTGGTATCCGGCGCTTCAAAGTCATTCTCGTCGCAGACTCGGCAGAGATAATGATCAGACAACAGATGAATCATACACACAACACAATACATCACATCATGATTTCGGCACGGTATTGCAAGCCGATAGTTAACCACAACACCAACATTCAAGACAACATGTCAGCCCTGATGATGGACCCTGCAATGGGATCCGAAACGTCGGCCCAAAAGGTCGTAACAACACGGCATAATACCCCAGTAAACACATACTTGAAGATTATAGATGTAAACCCGTTTGTATTCCAATGCAACGTTGTGCCAAAATTTCAACTTAATCGGTCTACTACTTTTCTAGTTTTGCGACCACAAACATACGCCGGCTGATTTTTATATATGTATATAATCGATTTAGTGTTATAGGAAGTTCTTATTTCTAAATTTATAAATTATCTAATCCAAGGCTTCTTTTATTTAAAATAATGTGTGGCCTGTCTTTAACAGATGGTTTGAAAATTCTAGGAAATTCTAACTTTTTAGACATCTGAGGTGTTCTTTGATTCTAATATTCATACAACGTGCCCTTTTACCTATACAAAATGCTGAACATTCGATACTTTTAAGTTAACATACATTTATTTGGTTTACACATATCAAAACCGGTAGACGCTTAAAAACAATCATTGTGGTTTATAGATTGTTAGTTTTCTCAAATTAATAATAATGTCGAATCACTAAGTCATCGCTTCAAACATCCAAAATATATTTCAAATCATAATATCCATTCAGCTTATTCTGAGCATTTTTCTGTACATAGATCCACCCACCAAATGGTTCGCATTGCCTGTCATCGGCCATTATCGGTATCCATCCATAGTAGTTTAATCTGCTGAAGATCCATTCGCCTCTTGCAGGCCAGTCTCGATGTAGTTCATCCAAGTTCTTACCATTGATCCTCTCAGATAATCCCATTCCGGACCGTATAACTTCCAGAGTACTTTGTTTTAGATAATCTTAATCTACTTATCGACTGGTGATTAATAAACCATGATTATTTCGGCTATTTTCTAAAAGATTTGTCCCGAAAAATAATTCACAAAGGGAGGCGAAATCGAATTATTGCCGCCTGTTGAGTCTGAATGAGAGACGGAAGGCGAAATGAAATATAAGAAATTGGTTTCCATGGCGATAAGTAAAATATAATAATAAAGAATTCTTACACGTTTCGTATTGTAAAATAGTACCTACTCTTCAAAATAGATATTCTGGGATTTTATTTATTCAATTATATTTGAAGGGTCCAGGGAAAGGATGTGCCAAGTCACATTAAGAACACTTTGTTAGTAAGTTAAATTGAAATATTATTGACTTGGAAATCTGATTGGTTATTGTTAATTTCTATTTGCTTTGGGCTTAATATATTACAATGAACGAATTATAACTTTGTGGTGACATATTTAATAATTAAATAAAACACGACTTGGTATACACCACTAAATATTATTTTCTTTATTCAATATGAATAAACACCTCTACAAGTTTCGGGAACCAAGTTCCCTTCCTCGGGAGGATACAAAGTATACTAAATTAAAGGATCATTTGATATCAACCATACTTTCGACATCAATTTAGGTCTTAAAATTTTACAAAATAACAAAAATAATAGGCAATTAGATAGTTTCGAAATTTTAGAAATAAGAAAAAATATTAACCTTATTAACAATATAATAAAAAGCCCTTATTATTCCCTGAACCCCCCCCCCCCCTCCCCATCTATTTACTCCACCTAGTTACCACCCCACTAGTTAACTATATAATGATCATTTCATTTAGTATACTTTGTATCCTTCTGAGGAAGGGAACTGCGTTCCCGAAACTTGTAGAGGTATTTATTCATATTGAATAAAGAAAAGTAATATTTAGTGGTGTATACCAAGTCGTGTTTTATTTAATTATTACATTATAAATTGATTTTAAATACATTTTTAACCTATTAAAATACATTCCTCGAAATGAAAAACCAGTAAGGCGCTTTTATCAACTAGGTTAAGTATTCAGAATAATTAATAAATTTAGCCGAGTCTTTCCCTGTTTGATACTAGACAAAGCACATTTTTTCCCTGTTCATGATAGTAGAAACTAGCTGCCATTGTGTGAGGTTTGGCACATTTTAAGCTTTGCCTGTCTGTAAAATATTTGGGGCCTCTAAAATAATACACAACTTAAAACACTTCATTTATAAAAAGGACATAGCATCTTTTTTCCCGGGACCCTTCATGTCGTGTTACTTTTCAGAGAAAAAATGTGGATCGTGATTTTAAAAAGACATTCGTGTAATAAAATATGTCAACCAATCGATTATGAAAAGAGACACATCACTATTGAATATTTAATGATAGTTGTCTCCATCATAGCATCTGGTTTGAGAATAAGAGTATGCTTTCAGAGAAAAGAAATAATATAGATTAAAATATTGCTGATATTATCTGAAATTATTTATTTATTTATTTATTTATTTAATGTTCGTGGAAGACCAACAGCACAAAAAAAAGCGTAGAAAACATTGATACAATATAGATGGCCAATTACAGGTCCCCACATTTAGAAATATGTCAGTAATAATAAATATTTATGAATGACTAAGGCATATTAAAAATTATATAGAAAGAAAGAATAAAAAATTTAAACAAAAAAAAAAGAAACTTAATTATTATGTGGAAAAAAATTCAGCACACAAAATTTTTCTTAATCTTGTGTGGCTGCACTCGAACAGATCAATATCCAATAATCTTATCAGTTTATTGAATGCATCGCATACCCTCAAGAAATATGAATTACGACGATAGTTGGATGAGGTAAAATCAATGTGAAAGACTGGGTTGTGTCTACGAGATCTACAGGGAACATGGAATTTTAGTCTATTTAATAGTTCAGGACAGTCGACGTTGCCTGATACAATTTTTAGTAGGTACATCAAATCACCTATTTCGCGACGTTTGTATAATGGTAGGATGTGATATTTTTTGCATGAACTGTCATAATCGTCAGAAACGCAATTGAATTTAAAGTTGAGAAAGCGAATAAATTTTTTTTGAATTTGTTCCAAGCGATTTACATAGATCATATACTGGGGGTTCCATACTTGCGTTGCATACTCGAGTTTGCTTCTGACAAAAGTGCAGTAAAGTACTTTCAATGTCTTTACACACTTAAAATCTTTAGACATTCTCATGATGAAACCTAAAGCCCTATAAGCTTTACTTATAATAGAATCGATATGTTCATCGTATAATAATTTTCTATCATTGATCACCCCTAAATCTCTGATTGATGTAGCTGTTTCTAATTGTTCTCCTTTTAGTATATAGTTAAATGATATTATATTCTTTTTGCGTGTGAAAACTACTCAATAACATTTTGAGGGATTCAAATCAAGTTTATTTAATTTACAATAACTACGAAATGCTTTAGGTTGAATTTAGATTGAATTCGAATGCTGACTCGAAATTAATGTACTGATATATGAGAAAGCGTTTTGGGTGATCTGTCTAACAATGACAGAACTATCGGTTGCATAGACACCCAGTACACATATAAATCAGACACTACTCTTTTCTGCTCTTATTGATTTAAGTAGATATTTTCAATTTTTTCAATGTCAATTTTTTTTTTAATATAACATTACATTACAAACATATGTTTAATTCGTAAATATTATTAACAAGTGAGAAAACATACAAGCAAAAAAATATCAAACGTATATAAATTATTTTAAAACCAAATTAATTAATCAATTAGAAAGACATACAGAAAAATCTAATCCACGAAAAAATATTCTTAAATTTAAAATCGGTTGTATCAAATGTGTCCAAATAAAATGAATTAATCGGTTAATTCTGGCGTCCATCTTGCGGTAGTATTGCAAAGTAATTCGAACTACCGTATAAAAAAGTGGATTGCTCTATGGACAAAAATAAAAATTAATCAATTAATAAAAATGAGAATTACATATAAGGTCGATATATTCACGGAAACGTACAAGTCTACTATAGCTTAGTGATCAGAGCTCCAGCCCCGGATTGGAGGTGACCCGGGTTTGAATCCCGATAGTAGAAATTTTTTTTTTCGTGGATTAGATTTTTCTGTATGTCTTTCTAATTGATTAATTAATTTGGTTTTAAAAAAATTTCACAGAAGTTTGTTATGAAAAATTACAACTTCACAAATATGAATGTGTTCTTGTATATAAATTCATTCATATCAAAGGTGTAGGAGAATCCTGCTTCAGAAAACTTTCTCAGAGACATGGAACAGATCAATGTCCAGAGTAATATTGTTCAGCATAGCAGTAGCTCTTCCAACAGGCATAACCATTGGCTGGATGTATATCGCGCAAAAATCGATAAAAACGCATAATCAGATCGATACACATTCCTTCTAGTCTCTAAACTATTGTAGCCAAGCATACCCTGGAGAAACTCGGTTGGGTAAAGCCAAGGATAATAATTCCCGTAGTAATCTCACACGTAGTAGTGTGAGTCTCACAATTCTCTACCATAAGTGAGTACTTAAGCTCATGTGGCCCCCAAATCATCGAGCCACTCTCGAGTCTACTTCGCATCAAGGAGTTGTAAAGAGTTCTCAGTACGCGGGTAATTTCGAAAACCCTGGCTGTACGCAGAACAAATCCTAAAATTCTCAATGCGTTTACCACTGGCCGCTTCAATGTGATCGTGAAATGACATATAGAGATTGTAATGTAATTATGTGCATTGCCTCGGGTTCAATGATACATTACAAGCTCTGGTGAGGAACTCTGCAATGGGATAAGGAAGGAAAAAGGACGAATATGCATACATCGTTTTGTAAACATTTTCGACAGTTAAGTTATACGTTCCCAATTTAAGGATCTTTGCACCAGAAACATGTTGATTAATCAATAAACAGTGGTTTCAAATAAAATGTTTTCTTTTTATCTCATCTAAATGTAATAATTTCGTTGTCTGTCTGTCTCGCAATTCCTGAAATTCACGGCTACCGAAAGAAATTACACGGCTGGAGAAATACTCGATCCTCGGACGCGCGGACGGTAACTTGACAACTAAACGGCATAGCCACCACCGTTTCTCCGTGGCCCATCAGAAATATAATATAATAAATATTGTAAGAGTAGGGCTATGCTAAGACGCAAACCATTAATTTACACCTCCTCTGGGATTTTTCTGTGATGGGTGTACGACGGTGTATTTAATAATAATAATATTTTAATATAAATATTGTTGAAAATATATACTAGTCTGTAAAAGGAGTTAAAAATTGTAAATATTGATTTTTAGGCGAATTCTAGCATATATGTTTAATAATTTGGAAGAATATCATAGGTATTCAAAATAATATTGCTTAATACTTCACATTAAAAATATAGAAGTATCATTACCAGCTGCGAAGTCTATGTAGGTACATATACTATTTTATGAGAAGTACCGTAGATGTCTCTATAGTTCCTTCAAATATGTGAAAGGTTTCAGGTTTGGAACGTATATAAAACATTAACAAATTTGATAATGTTATATATTCTTACGATAGAATTGGTGAACGCTGCACTGTGTAAAGTGATCACTCAATCCAGCTCATACAGGTTATAAGCCCTGGGTCATCGCATAATAGACTTACACGTAAAGAATTTCATACACGTTATTCACATAAATAGATTCGTCGTGGTGAGACTTCTATAATTTATCTTAATGTTACCACAATGTTATAAGCGTACTCACGAAAATTTCGCTTTATAAATGATCCAATTATTATTATTATAATTTTTTATTATTACTATTATTATATTATTACTGTTATTTTGCTTTTTTGAAAAAGATGTGTTTTAGATAACATTTTAACTTCAAATTTGTTAAGGTCCTCCCAAGTTCATTTAGTTTAGAGCTCAGCAGTAACTTTCGTATTTGCTCTTTGGTAATGACTAATGAAGTAGACTTTGAGACGCTAAGCTTATTAAACAAATTTTAAAGCACATTATTGTAGCGCCTGAAATACACATTTTAAAACCGGTCAAAGCTACGCCTCGACAATTGTTCTTTTGAGAAAAGTCAAGCTTTTTCTTCTCAGTCAATGTCCACGTCTTGGACGCATGTGTAACTAGGTACTGGTCCGATACAAGAGCTTTCAACACAAAATACAATAATAGTTTATCTCATTAATAATATATACTGTCACGAGAAATGGAAACAAAAATAATTGAGGTTTTTTCAACACTCTGGATGTTTTAGAATCATCAGAAATTACTAGAAAGTTTAAGAAGTCAGTGGATTGTACCCGAACGTTCGCGTGACAACATTACCTATGTAAAGGATGACATAACCGCTAAAGTGAAAGTTTATTATGACAGTTTGGCGATTCTTAGAAACAATACAACTGAAAGCGGTTGAGCGATCGATAGTAAAAAAGTGCGATCACAGACGTGCGTATATTCTAGAAAACTAAATCAACTGTCCCAGAGAAAAGTTTTGCATTTTGCAGTGGATGTTTGTCGATGGTTACAATTAGTGCCAATTTCATAATAACAATTACAATCAAGTTTGTGCCCTGCGGTCCCGTGGCAGTATCAAGGCGTGTTGGAAGTACTCACATTACGTTAATGAAAACAGGTTGTACCGATTCGTCCGGACCAGTCTGCGGTGAAAATAATACGAAGCCTATATTTTAGGACATTAAACGAACGCTATTCAATTTATTAAGGAATTCTTTGAATAAATCGGTCCATGTCGGTCGTTAGCTCCGAATGTGCGGGCTTTATGAGAGCACATCAAAGAGAATTTTCAGACTGTGTCTGCGTACGCACTGCGCACCCCAGCCACATACATACTCGGCTGAACTTGGCGCGTACTAAACTCTCCGGTTGACATTGAAGAATGGGAAAGGCAGGAAAAACGAAACCCAGGAGATCCCCCGCCGACTAATGGATATTGCGTAAAGTAAAAGAATCTGTCTCGCTCCTGAGCCATAAAGACAGGCCTGGCTAGGAGCGCTCTCGCGAAAAGCGCCCCCCAATTTATCAGCACCCAGTAACAAGGGTTGAAACATCCAGATTCATTCATTCAACTCTCGTCAACCCGCGCGACGTCTTTTTACGAAACGCTCGGAAATATTTCTCGGCGAAATGTCGAAGCCGTGTGACATTTTAAAATCGAAGGAGATTAATTTGCTTACTCAATAAGGATTTTCAGCTTTATTATGAAGTTGCTACGTTTAATCGCTTTTAAGGATGTTTTCACGTGATTCGCAGCATCCGCTTCCGCCCTCGTCCCGAGAGGAGATTTGACGGGTGAGCTGATAGTTGCTGACTGGAGGGATTATGAGATTTTAAACAAAATAAGATCTTCGCTTCCGAGACGCGATTAAAAGGAATTTAAATTAGTGGAGCGGAGATATTAAGATTTAGAGAATATTTTTGAGAGGTGTTTTTATTACATTTTTTTATTATTACTTACAACTTTATAATACAATTTAAACATATAAAGATCATTATATTCTTTTGATGTCGACGTCGATCAGACGTAAACCATAAAATAAATATGAAAAGCAATTAACATGCCACAAGAATATCATAATTAATACATTACAAATTACAAATTAAATATACGCTTGGAAGATATCAATTATGAATATACCCTTAGTTATTTGCAACTATTAAACTTGCTGTACCGTGTCAGATCTAATATTTCTGTAAAGGATCATAAATAGCATGATTGATTGCCCCCAGATTGTTAGCCTGATCGATTTATATGCCCCATCGAGGTCATCAAGACACAGTGCATTATTCTATTATAGTGGAAATGTCAGAACTAATGCATTAGCAAACTCTGTAATCCCCAGACTACACTTATTCGGAAATGAACATGCGGGGGTGGTCGACATTTTTGCTGATAGTATAACTGTGTAAAGGATAAAGTCGATACAATTCTTTACATTTCAACTAAATGGTAATGGATAATAAATTTTTCTTTTTCTTCTTACTACTTAAACTTCTCTTTTGAATTTACACAAATCTATTATATGCACTTGAATCTTTTGACAGCAATCTAAATTTACACAAATCTATTATATGTACTTGAACTTTTTAACTGCATATCTGTCTTATTTTATTTTTTTAATTTTATATTTTGTATATTTTGTAAAAGCCTATAAGGGCGTTAAATAAATAAATAAAAAAATTAATAAGGATAAATTGTAGAAGTCTCATAGAGACAGACAGAGCTATTTATATAGGAAAAGTGTAAAGAAGTCTTTATAGTAATCAAAATCCAATAGGTAATTTTGTTCTCAGAATATGCTCGTACATATCAAAATATTGTCAAAAAATATAAAAAGGGTTATTTTAAGATTTCATTTAGAATCTAAATACTCTTATTTTTACTAAAATACGTTGCACACCATTGGTTATTGCATTGTGTGCAATATATATAATGCTTTCAGACATTAGGTAAACTACTTTCTAAGGTAACGCATTCAATACTCTTTCTATCTGCACCTCTACTGCCCCTACATGATGAGTTGTGAGAATTCATATTTCCGGAGAATATTTCCAAAGTATGCAGCTTTCCTTCATTTGACAGTTATTTTAAACATTCATGACTTATTCATGCATCATAAAACCCCTTCATTGGTAACGCGGTCACTTAACACAAGCAGATATTAGTATAATATTCCGCTTTGTGATAAATTAGCATAAGCTTATGTAAATAATTCCTCATCAGGTACATTTACACATTTAAACACAATCATACGAAAGGTCCGAGTTATTGTTTCTGATTCAAATTCATTCAAAATTCTAATTCCCAGAGATCGTAATTACCGTAAATAAGTTTCAACCCATTTAATAAATAGCCGAACTTTATATTCTGCTCAAACAAATGATAATAATTATTTGTCTGCATTTTAAATCGTAAATTTGGATGTTGACACAATGATAAGTTAATAAATAATCGTATTTTATAAAAAAAAATTATATCTTCACTTATTTCATGATTTAATGGGATGTAGCCTAAATACAGCATGCTTTTAAAAGGAATTGTGATAATTCGCTAAGAAAGATCTGAAAGGCTGGGAAGATATGATCAGTCAAATTAGTGGCGTATTTGAAGCAATTAAAAATGTATTTATCATCCTCTTTGTACTAATTGATGTCGTAAAATTGCAAATGATTAGATGGGGAGAACATATATAGCCTATGAATATGGCGTTCGAGGGATTACCAACGGACGGACTGTGTTGTGAGTTGTATTCATCGGGGGGATACAAATGGGCCGTGTTGTGAGTTATACTCATCGAGGGGATACAAATGGATCGTGCTGTGAGCTGTACTCATCAAGGGGATACTAACGGACCGTGCTGTGAGCTGTACACATCGAGGGGATATCTATCTATTCTATGTAAAAAATAATTTAGAATAAATAAAAAAAAAAATACTAATGGATCGTGCTGTGAGCTGGACACATCGAGGGGATACTAATGTACCGTGCTGTAATCATCGAGGGGATACTAATGGACCATGCTGTGAGCTGTACTCATCGAGGGGATATAAGTGGATGGCATTGTTTATAAATATACACGTTTTATTGCCAGTAAATAGCTGTTCAATGTAGAAGTTTTAAGGACAATACCATCGTCTACTTTTGTTGACTATCTTTCCATTTTTAAATCTTCTTTTTATGTTAGGTTTCAACTCTCAAGAATGCCTTGAGGATCAAAAATTGGATAAAAATGTATCCCAAAAACATCCAGGCTTGACAAAAATCACAAAGATGTTTGGTAAACTCAATTGGTATCAAACCTAGAGCCCCGGAAATAAGAAGTCAGTGTCATACCCACTGGACCACGAATGCTTTTGTATTCAGTCTTTTCTTTATATAGCTTTCTGTCTCTGGTACATTGCTTCCAATTTTTTCCAACTATAAGACGCTTGTGTGGAAAATCTTTGGTCGATAGAGTGAGGAATGAACAAATTAGAAGTGAATGCAATGCTAGCTGTAGTGTGGTAGATAGAATAAAGAAAGGAGTGCTGAGATGGTTTGGTCATGTGGAACGTATGAACGAGGAAAGGATGGTTAAGAAAATATATGAGGCGAATGTTGAAGGCAACAGGAATAGAGGGCGTCCGCGAAAGACCTGGCACGATCAGGTACTACAAGTATTTGAGGATGGCCCTGTTAAAAGCCGCAACAACCGTAGAACGTGTATGAGAAGATGTATGAATGTGGCCGAAGCAAAAGTGGTGTGCCAGGATAGAAGAGTGTGGCGTTCAATCCTCTCTGCCTACCCCTGCAGGGAAACGGCGTGATGGTTAGTTAGTTAGTTTTGAATGTTTTGTAATATGCGTCTACGGATTACGTGTCACATTAATATATTACTATTCTAAGAGCTTGTGTTATGAAAATAAGACTAACTCTCTGGTCTCCCGGAATGTGTCTTGAGCTTTGAGTTTTTTAAAAATGTTGTTCTGAAATTGCAACTTTATAAATAATAATGTGTTTTCTTAAATATAAATAAAAAGTCTGCCAAACTATAGAAAATTATTTGTTTAGATCAGTCAATTTAACATGATCCAACTTATACGTGTTGTGTGAATGGGAGATGTAATATAGTTCATTCAGCGAAAAGAGGTACGATAATATGAATGTGAAAAATGCAAGAATCTTAATATTGCATTGAAAAATGTATTCTTCTCCAGTCAGACAGTTTCAGCAAACATTCAGCGCATAATACAACTCCCGCTCCGCCAAAGCGCTTGGCATTCATCACATTTCTGGAAGCTGACAGTGTTGTCTGCGGGGTTGTACACTTCCTTCTCTCCTCCCTTCCTTCATCTCCTCCTTCCTGTCATCCCTGCATCCCCCGTGTCTTCCGTCCGTCTGGCTGCACGTGGAAAAAGACAAAAATACAAAAGCCTGCCATTTTTTCCTCCTGAAATCGGGTGGGATGCTTAATTCGCAGTCATCAATCAGGGGTGTTCAAGTAGTTCCCAGCGATGCGGTGTGATGCTGAAAAAAATAAATGTGTGTTTTATTTTTTCAGTGTATAAAAACGTTGTGTTCTTTTCCCAGAAGGGTAAATTTGGTGATATAGATGCGAAGAAAATTTGAATAGGGACTTGATATATAAGATGCACTACTCCAATATGGAATCATTGGATGGGGAGGGGCGTATAATAACATCATAAACACAGTGAAAGTAATCCAAAGATCAATTATAAAAGTAATATTAAAAAAAAGAAAAACCTTCTCTACACAATTACTTTTCTCTAAATTCCAAGTTCCAAAATTAGAGAATGTTTACAAAAAAACGTCAATTATACAACTAATTAAAGAAAACATAACTGCTAAATTTGAAAAAAACACATCATTAAGATTCAAAAATAATTTTAAAATCCCAAAATATAATACCAAACTGTGTCAACAAAACTACGTATACTTGGGCATAAAAAACTTCAATAACCTACCTACAGATATTAAGAAAATCGATGACTTACAACAATTAAAGAAAAAAATAAACCAACACTTTAGATCGATACAATTTGACAATGCATAACAAGACATATAGCTAAGGAACAAATAAGCCAAATCCAAAATAAACTAATAAAGTGTAAGCCCCTCACCAAGCACATGAGCAAGTCTCATTTTTGGAGAGGCAAAGCAATAAAATAAAATGTATCTAAGTAGATTGTAATAGACAAATGTATTATGATTTAAATGTAGTTTTAATATTAAATAAAAATAAAAAAATATTTTGAGTATGAAGTTTTAATTAGAATGGCTGTCTCGCTGAACAAAACTTATCTTAAAATCATACTCGTATAGAAAAATAACGAAAAATGTAGGTATTACTTTATTAATATTGAACATTTCTTTATTATTTTAGTACAGATTTATTTATCATCATAATGTTAGCTTTCCACTCGTAAGAAAACGTTTTCTGCGTAAATAATTGATTATTTCTAAGACAATAAAAATAATTTTTCGGCTGCGGCCTGTCGAATATTGCTTATATTTTCTTAATAATTGTAATTAATATTCAGTTAATTACTTTTATATAAGAAAAAAAATCTAAATTATCGTCCTAAAAAATTGTAGTCTAGCATATATATTCTGATTTAAATTAATAATAAACGCCGAAATTAATAATGCGAAAAACGCCGAAAAATGCATTTGCATTGAATTTCCAGCCTTAGTGTCTTCCGTCCAGTATAATATACTCTCGATATGTAGGTAGATGATATACATGTATTTTTCATTAAAACCCGGTAGAAAAAGTTAAATAAATTCAAAACATAAACGGGCCTAGCATATATGAGGGGTATAAAAGCAAAGGCTACAATATTCCATTAAGGCGTTTCTGAGATAAATACAAAACAACTTGACAGTTGTGACCTACTAAAGGATTCTATGAAAAATGCATTTTCCACTTCAATTTTCCTCTAATATTCGTGTATAATTAAATATTTAAAATGTGGATATTGCTGTGTTGCTACCAAATAGTGAACATAACTACTTTGCTAATTATATAATCTTTCATTTTATTTCTACTACGTTTCATTCTAAAGACAACATCAAATCTTACTTTAGTATGAAGCGGCTTTTTTGTCACGTGATAAATCCTTAGGGTTTGATTAGTTGAAGTGGATATAGCTATCTTTGTTTTGAATAGTGATTTGGAAATATGATTTGAAAGGGATAGATCAACATTTCCTATAAAATCTCGAATTCAGTAAATTCCAAATTCCACGGCGACAGTGCATTTAAAAAAAATATTTTGGATATTGCTGCCTTTGCTTTTATACACCTCATATGTATCAGAAAATATGGATAATGGATGACAAACCTGCTTTTTTCCCCTCGCCACCACGAGAAATTTGCACAATAAATAAACGGCATTTTTGTTATTATCTTCTAATATACAAGTTAAAATTATAACATGAGCGCAGCAAATAGCAGCCGGATATCCGGCTATCCAGCGTAGAGGCTCGCCGGATATCCGGTATCCGACCAAATTAATATATACCGAAACTGACCGTGTATAGTATACGCATGCTTAGGCATTCTATGTATTAGGTCCGAATTCAGAGACAATACTTAGTGATTTAGAATTTTTTTAAATATTTTTTATTTATATTTTTTTTGGTATGTAGATATGGTAGTAGATTTTTAGTACAAAGTAACACTTTTAAGGCGTACCTAAACTTTCAAATCATCTAAGTATTGATTCTGAATTCGGGCGTTAGCGGCTATTCAGAGAGGCCTAGGCGGTATAACTACTAGGATGTTTTCAGCAGAAAATTGCTTGCAACTTGTACCAGTAAATAAACTGTTCCAAAGATTATTCAGGAGGTTGGAATATATTCAAAGCTAATAGTAAAAACTTTGACACGAAAAGGATTAATTAATTGAATTCACGATACTATAACCTCGCACCATTAGATATATTCGTAGTAAGAACATTTAAATGCATACAGATATTGTTAAGCTCATACAAAAAAAGTCTGTAAAGCATTGTTTATTTTGGATTACATTTTTTATCATGAATTGTGGAGGGTTGACATATCTCTATAAATCTATCATAATTTTACTCTTTGAGTTTTCTATGTTCGTATTCCTCAGCTATCGATGTTATTTTTTCTAACATTTCGCCCTTCTTTATTTTAATATTTCTATTAGACCGTTTATTTATCAAATAGCTGATAATTTTATTTACCTAAAACAAGAGGACTTTAATGAGAGTTGGACAATAAATAATTCACTTATAATAATAATAACATCGTATAATTTATATAGCGCCATTTTAGTATTTACTCACCAGCATTCAAACAATTAAGCGCGCTAATACTCATAGCGACACTTTAATTGTGTCTGGGGGGTATTTCGCCCCTACGATTGGTTTGGCTGCTTACAGAATGTATTGAAATAGTTCTCTGAGTATCATATATAAAAATCAAGAATAAGACTGTAAGTAAGATTAAATTATTTTTTGGAAATTTTAAAGCGTCTGGCTAAAGTTACCGCCGACGCACTATGGGCGAAATTGGGGCGCTATCAAGAAAAAAATAATATCGCCCGAAATAAAGCAGTAAAAAAAAACTTTTTTAATATTTTTTAATAAAACTAATATATATTCAACTTTTTAATTAAATAAAACCTTTTTCAACCGCGGATAATTTCATAAACTACATTTGATATATTAAGAGAAAAAATAAAATATGTGAGTTTACAGATTTTAAAAAATACTTTTATTTTTTTGTCGATTTTGGGTATACTATGTACAATAAAAAGAAATAAAATTACCAGTAATATATTACACTTCTTTTTATAGAATTAATTTATTTATTCGAAAGATATATCACATAAAAACTGTGTAAGTAATGGATCAACTGAACAAGATATTTCAACTCACTATATATTTAAACAATAAAAACTTTAAATGATTTAAATAAAACACAAATTTAAATTAAATAAAGTTAATTAATTAAATATGCCGTATTGTCACGACCTTTCGGGCCGACGTTTCGGACCCCATGCAGGGTCCAACATTAGGACCCTGAAACGTCGGCCCGAAAGGTCGTAACATCACGGCATAATACCCCAGAAAACACAAACTTGAAGAGTATGGGGACTCTGTTGTACACTCTTCCCTTCAAGTGTCCCACAAATAGTAATGTCATGTCACATGTCGACCGGTCTGGTGACAGCGGCGGCCACAAGCCTTGCTTTGTGTTCGCTCAGCAGAAAACACTTCGTGAACACGAACAAATGACCTTATTATACATTCAAACGATATCTTGAAATCAATAATAGAACTACAATAATAAATCCACTTTTTTAATGTATCATTAAAATGTACCAATTTTCAGTTCATTCAATATTTTTCTAGAATCCTGTTATTTAACAATTAGCAATACGAAATAAATCCGCCTTTAAATATCCAATCATATTTTTATCGTAGATGTGTCTTGAAATTTGCTCTATTGACTCTAAAATTCCGTATTCCTGAGCGTAAAATCCTGTGAAAGGTACTTAATCCAAAGATAATATAATATCTTATATCTTATCGCCATTAGGTACAATAATCTTCACAATTTGTAAGAACACGAATCCGTGCAGAAAATGTTATATGATTAACTTGAATAAAAAGAAATTACACTGGATAAAATTATATTCGGAAAAAATTACAAGCATTCAAAATTTAACATTTTCTTAAATTTTATTTAATTAATTGAAGAAGAAATGAATTTTAGAATTTTTTTAAATAGTGATGTGAACACGGAATACATGTCACATCAATAATCTTACTATTTTCAAACTAATCTAAACGCTTTTTCTATAAAAAATAGGACTAACGTGCTGGTTTGAAACTACTTGACAACTAGACCAACAACCTACTTCAAATCATTATTCATTGAAAGCAACAAGATGCACTTGCACGAAGGAAAATTGTTGGTCAACTACAGGTAGCTGACCTCTGCATACCCTCTAACGTGACTGATCAATCCCTTTTCCATTTCATCCGTCATGGCCTCGGAGCGTCTATTCTGTTAACACCACTTTAAAATCCAAAAACACGACACACCAGTATAACGTGTGGCCAGATATTACAGCGCTTCGGGTGTATTCACGGGAAAAGAATAAACAGCTCCGAGAATATCCTTACCTTGGAAGCCTATCTCATTCGAGCCTCCAGCATCGTTGCATATTGGAGAAAGATACTGGCCCCTCACAATCGACATAACGCAGCCCGCTAAAGGCGTTATTCGGATATATTTATGTTCATATTTATTTTTTCGCTTCGCACTTTATATTTTTATTTATATATCTTTTATATTTTAATAATTTTTGTCTATACTCCTTATTTATTTACATATTTTGTATACCTACCTCTTCTATTTCTTCCGTCTATTTACCATATCCTTTATATTATACGGATCGATTGCATTTTTAATTCAATATATGTATATTTAAATGAAATGTGTGGGACTTACCTCCACACATACTGGAATAAAGACATAAATAAATAAATTAAATTCAGCAGCCACCAAGCTATCAAAATCAAAATTTACACGCAGGCCCTAGCATCAACAACTTTTCACAGTCGGCTTTTTTCCGCTACGAAAGATTATGAAACGTGTGTTTTCGATCTTCGGTCTTTGGAATAGTCAAATTATGATCTGTTGTCTAATAGATTCTAAATATCATTCAGTCATTCTGAGGTTTGATTCTCCTAGTAGTAAGACGAAAGTACGCGATAACAGGCGCGTGCAGTGGGAACATTGAAGCTTGTCTTTTTTGTAAACGTATGTTTCGGAAAAAAAAAATAGAAATCAAATATTTATGCTACAGATTTTTATGATATATCAAAATATAAATATTATGATAACAATTGTGATGGAAACATTACGAAATATATGTTGATTTTTTTTTCAAATAATTGGTTATGTAAAAGTCATGCTGCGATGTTCCTACTGCACGCCTCTGCGTGATAACAACATTTAAATTACGGTGCAACTTGCGAAAAGATTAATTCCATTCTCATTAGGGCATAGTAATCGAGTGATACAATGGCAGACCCAAAAAATATTGTTTGCGGGCCGCCGGCGGTCTCGGGTCCCCTGAACCTGAGCTACAGCGATTACCTCTTCAGGGAGTTGAAGCTGCACGGGGATGCTACCGCTCAGGTGACATTTTTTTTAACAATATTATTTTTAATTTGACACATTTTACATTTCAAAAATCAAACGTCACGGTCTAACCAAAATAAATTTAAAATTGTTTTATTTTGTAATTTTCTCCAGAGCTGGACTTGAATTTCACGGCATTAAGGGTACCCACCGGGTCAGTAGACCCCTACTCTTTTGTAATAGAAATGTAATTTAATTTATGATTAAAGTAAAATAAAAATATATAAATGTCAGATATAAATAATAAATGTTTTTAAATGTTTCCAATTAGCGTCCAATAAAATTCTAAGTCCACATATATTTTCTTGTTTTTTTGGAACAGTATAAAATATTGTAACTAGATTATTTTATCACATGAATTAAATTAGTATATCATATCAAATGCGAAAAATATATTTATCAACAACCGTGACTGTCACAGTTCCTTAAATAGCGTCTTTGCTACATTATATGGAAAATTTAAAATGCACTGCGTAAATAAGAGTATTATAGGATTGGCTAGTTAATTTAATGAAAAGATGATAATACTAGCCGACAAAATATGAATGATTAACTGGTTGCTTTTTGTATTATCTACTATTATATATTTTACAGAACTCATAGCACACGTTTACTACAATGTGACCACCACCTTAGCCTACAAATTCTACAATGATTGTTATTCATTTCTATAAAATCCAAATTGTTTATTTATAAATCGATTTAAAAATTCTAAATCGTTAAATCTAATAAATGTTAAAAACTAACATTAATCCTTCAACAAGAACTTTTTATTGACGAAGCAATTCGATGGCGACATCACAATTATCGTCACATTTCAGCATTAGATTCTTTTTTTTGTAAAAAAAATTCGTCGGTAGGGTCAGATTTTCATTAAGAAAAGTATGCATATAAAACTTATTTTCTAACCTAAAGATCACGCTCAAAACTTTCTCAAGGATGACCTGGTATTTGTATTTAACGTACACATGGAGGGCATTCTTAAGGATTTATCACTACAGCAGAGACTCAATCAAAAACCTAGGGCCGTTCTATGAACAACCCATATATCTATAATATCTCCCTTATCCATATTGGGATTATTTTATAAAAGTTAAAGTAGTCGACCTCGCCACGCCGCAGATGAGACAAAAGCATGTTTGTGGCGTGGGGAAGTGTCCACACAAATCCAAGTTACTGTCTCAGGGGTGCAAATGAGCTGATTTAGAAGTAAAAAAAAAACAATAATAAAATTAAATAACGTAACAAAATAATTAAACAATAGTAAATATATCATTTACTACCACAGTGAAGAGGGACCCACCACACACCCAAGGCTGTTTTGTGAGCAATAGTTCTTATATCGGCCCTACACTTTCGCCACCCAATTTGTCATTTTTTTATGGTAAAGTGGTCATCCTCTCTGCGCTGCTTAAACTCATATGAGTGCAAGCGGCGCGGGGAGGCGTCCACACAAAACCGCTTCACTGTCATTAAAAGCAAACAATACAATACAAAACAATGAAATGAGATATGATACAATGATATACATATACGTGAGGAAATACCGTAGAGACAGTTAAAATAGGTACAATAGTCACTCCCCTGGGCGAAAAATGAAAATAAAGTTGTACAAAACAAACAAAGAACTCGCAGGCAAACTTAATCCAGGGTGGGTATCAAGGTTGCGACGTTATAGGAAAGGATTTAAAAAAAAGAAAAATCTTTCCAACTGGATTAAAGATGAAAATATCCGGTTATTATATATATATGGCTATAGTTTGTATCTGGTTATTCTTCTAATTCTTCTTCATCAGCCTTCGTCTCTCCACTGCTGGATATGGGCCTCTTCCTTCTCTTTCCATCCTTCCTTGTTGTTTGCTAATTGTAGCCATTTCTTTTCCCCCACAGCGGCTATATCATGGGCCCATCTCTTTTGAGGTCTTCCGATGCCTCTTTTATTCTCCCAAGGTCTCCATTTCAGAACTCAGGGAGGTCATCTTGTAGCATCCTGCCTTGCAACGTGTCCTGCCCATTGCCATTTTAGCTTCGTTACACGATCCATGATATCCACTACTCTAATTCTGCGCCTAATTTCGTCATTTCTAATTCAATCTCTTAGGCTTACTCCAAGCATGGATCTCTTCATGGATCGTTGCGTGCATGTGAGCTTTTCTACATTTTTCTTTGTAAGAACCATAGTCTCCAATCCATACATCATCACTGGCAGTATGCATGATTCAAAGGCTTTCCTTTTTAGGCTAATTGGAATCTCTTTGTTCTCGAAGATATGTTTGAGTTTGCCAAAAGCAGTCCAGCTCATTCCTATTCGTCTTGGCAATTCTGCTGTTTGGTTATCTTTGTTCATTTTTATCTTGTGTCCTAGGTATATATTATATTCATCTACTATTTAAATATTATTATCATTGATAGTGATGACTTTGTTCTCTGGACTCAAAATTTTTGTTTTCTTTATATTCATCTTAAGACCAACTTTGCTCGAAGCTTCGTGTAGTTCTTTTTACATTATACTTAGTTCTTTGATATTATTACTTACAACTACTCGTCATGATCTTTATTAGCAATTTATATAAATGCGAAAGCAAACTTATGGGTCTATAGTTTTCTAGATTATCGCTGTTTCCTTTTTAAATACTATTTTTACTTCCACGTTTTGCCAATCACAATGTATTTTTCCTTCTTCTAGACATTTGTCCAATAGTATTTTTATGTCTTCTATCAATTTTCTTCCCCCTAGTTTTAGCATATCGCTTGTTATCTGATCTGTAACCGGAGCCTTATTATTTTTCATTTGCTTTAAGGCATCTGGTTATTTGTAATAATATAATAATAACTAGCTGTGTCCGCGCGGCTTCGCACGCGTAGATTTTTAGAATACTGTTTGGATCGTCATAAAACTTTCTCGAACACGACGTCTGGTTTCACACTTGCGAATTCGGTTTGTAATATTGGGTATCCTATCTCTTTTTTCTAATAGTTGTTTGTGTCCTTTTTTGACACCTCCAGTCTTCTGAATGCACCTTTCCAGTAATCCTTACCTGTATTTTTGGCGGTCTTTTCTCATGGCTAACTTGATTTTTTTACTTTTCTCAGCTATATCTCTTCGTATATTTTTCGTCTTTTGAGCCATATCTATTAGTTCTGCTCTGATTCTCAGTAGATCTTTTGTTTCGTCTGAAAGCCATTTTATCTTGTCCTGTCCATTTTCTTTTTTCTTTTTTCATTTGTGTTCAAAAGTTCCTGTAGCTTGTTGTATTTGTCTTGAGCATTCAATTCCTTCGTGTTTTCTATGAAACCTTCAAACTTTTTTATCAGTCCTTCAGTACTCTCTGGTGTTGGTAAATGTTTTGCTTTAAAATGACTTTTTTTCTTAAGTAAGTCTTTTTTCTTACAGTACTGTGTTAAGTGCTAGTTTGGCTCTGAGCATTCTGTGGTTACTGTTGAAGTTGAAGTTATTTATGACTCTGCAATCCTGGAAGTCTCTAGCTTTGTTAGTCAGAATTGAGAATATTGAGTATTTTCATATTGTTCTCATATGCTAATTGAATAAGTTTTTCACCGTTCCTTTTCTTTTTCCCGTTTTTGCATTAAAATCTCCCATAACTATAAAGTTTTTGTGTGCATGATCTTTTATAGCATCTGCCAATGCACTGTAAAAGGAGTCGATTCAGTGCTGCTGAAAAACCTGTTCCATATTGGCCTGGAGTATCTCCTTTGAAGTAGAAGATGAAGCTGGTTATTATATAAAGAAAATATATTGCTATAGAAAGACCAGCACACAGAATTTCCCAGTGGGATACCCACACGATACATTGCTTGCATTCCTGAGAAGGTCAGCATTTCCGAAAGAAACTCCACCTATCCCCCTTAATAAACCCTCCCGAATATCGATTAGAATGGAACATTCTTTTAGTAGGTGCTCTGGTGACTGCCTCACGCGGCTACATGCACACCACGGGTCACTGGCAACTCCCATGTCAAACAGCTTGCTTCTGAACTCACCGTGTCCCGAAACCATCTGCATCGCGAATTGGTCCAACACATTTATTACTACAGTACTACTCACTTGTATTCCAGATCTACAACGCCACCGGGGAGGAGATCACTTATAAGCAACTCTTGCAGAAAAGCGTGAACCTGGCGGTCTCCCTGAGGAAGCTGGGCGTGAAGAAGGGCGATGTCGTCACTATCTCCTCTGAGAACAGATTTGAGTTCACAGTGGCCGCCTTCGCCATTATGTTTGCAGGAGCCATCAATTCAACTTTGAATATTCTATACAACAAAGGTATGATCACTTCAGCATCTTTTCAGAGCCCGATGTTTATGGTGATAGATTTAACAGACTTTTATGCGAATTAATACATTATATTAACATTTAAAATGTTAACTTAATTGTGATGTTAACATTATAATGTAATAACATAATAGAGTGAAGAATTAACAAATTATGAGTGAATGAAGAGCTATCTGTAGCGTAGACGATAAAATAAAAAAGGACTGCCGTGATTTTTTAGTTTTAGACGTGTTTAGACGCGTGGAAAGTACCTACGAGGAAGGAAAATATGGTAAATAAAATATAAGAGGCGTGTATTGGAGGCATTATTGTTGAAGATAACAAACACAGAGAGGGTCCGCGAAAGATCCGGTATGATCAAATAAACTAAATATGGGAGGACGGCCCTCTTCAAAACCCCTGCGGGGAAGCGGCCTAATGGTAATAATTAAGTTTGGCGCTCCTTCATGGATGACATATACGTGTCTCATCTAAAGGACAATAGTAAAGAGTTACGCATGTAGTGAGCATTCATTCCGCCATGAATATTATATGCAGAATATAATGACGCAAACAGTACATGCCGACCTTTGCCGACCGTCAGTGATCATCCGAGGACTATTAGAAGGTGTCAAGGACCTTTAGAATTTATTAAAGGGTTAAAATTATTTAATTAAGTGGTTAAGGTGTATATGGTATATATTCCCACTCAAAGAAAAGCTCCGAGGGAAAGTAAAATGACACAAGAGTAACAAGGAACAAAAATAACGTATGCCGGCATGCGGTGGAGGTTGTCTGTTCGAGACAGGATCTGTTAAGTGCCGGGAAAGCTTATTTCAGCCACTCCCGCGGTTCCGTTTATCAGCATCCTGCACTATTACCCTTCGCAGACGGTGGCGCGTGTGTAATTCACCGTACCTACGTGGAGACAATAGGGTGTCAAGTTACCGTCTAGGAAGATAAGCCGAAACAGGTTCTGCTAAGTGTGGTACCCGTGCCGCCACAAGTTGGTACTTTTTTTACACTTATTAATTTACAACTCATATATGAAAAATTTATTAAACGTAAAGCCTTTAATCATAATGCGTTCATAAATTTTATCTTTGACAAAATATAATAAAAGTCGAAATTTATTTGTTGTTTACAAATATCAGTGTACCAACCGGGTCCATCATGGTTTCAGAATGCTTATCGTGATTATAAATATTTTACAAACGTCATAATACATTGTAAAAAAACTAAACGACCTCAAAAGGTATAATGGGGACGAAGGTCTTGAATAACTTAAAAACATCTGATTGAACCACTGAATATGATTATATCCAGTCATACAACTAAAAGAAAAAAGAAACCTTTGTACCATAGGTCTTACATTTTGTGCATAGTCACAAATATGATAAAATATTATTTTAAATATCTATAACTAAGTGAATGTTACCTTGGTTCAATTATATTGTAATAGTTTCAATTTCATCTGATCCCTTCTCTATCAACTTCGTCCTATTTTAAACTTCTGATCACATAAAAATTATAAAGCACAGACATTAGTACTTTTCTACAAACCATATTACTTCACACCCGCAAAACATTTTTTTCTTCTTTTAAAAAGAGATACGAACACGGAATACGTGTTGCACCAATATTCTTACTATTCTCAAACTAAGCCAAAAGCCTGTGCTATAAAAATAGGACTAACTTGCTGGTGTCCTGGAAAGGGGCTCGAACCACCGACCGCCAGATCACAAGGCGAGCGTCATGACCACTACACCAACAAGCAATCATTTAGATATGCTTTTTTGAGTTTGAGATTTAGAAATTATGTTTGATAGTTACTTTTTGGGCCACAAAACTTAGAGAAATGAGCATGAAATATAATAAATTTAGACACTTTTTTTATCATTCGATTTAAATAAAATACCTTTGTCTTTTTAATTTTGACTGATCAATTTTTGTGCTAACGTATTTCCTAACCTAACCAAATCTAACCTATTTTAGTAGGCACTTTCAGTTCAGATATATTTCTTAAATTGCTTTAAATAGCCTAGGTTTACGATAATAAATTTAAAAAAAACTAGCGAGCCTTACAGTATTGTATTACATGATGTGACATTTGACATCTCACAATTAAAAATATCAATTGAGCACCAACAGAAATTAACATCATAATTTAAAAAAGCTAATACCTATATATTTATTAATTAGTAAATACAAGAAAATGTATGTACCGTATATCTACATACGCGTTTTGTTTAAAAATATGATTGGTCAATTAAAAGTTTTTATTTATTTTCATAGATGGCGGTAATGTGCCGCCATACATATTGTATGAAAACTTTGAATAAAAAATTTGAGAATGTAAATCATTAAGGGTAGTTATTGTTTACATTAATGTAAAACAAATATATTGGATAGTTTCGAAGATAAAAGCCAATATATATCAAGGTTACAACATCCACATGCTTGACACCAGCCTTGCAACATATGTATATACAAAATCAGAAGCATTGGCTGGTAGTGTGCGTCTTCGCTGTGATGGCACTTGTTGGACATTGATTTGTGTATAAACGATGATTTTTAACAGGAAATAAGACGTGCGTCTTATTTCCTGTTACGCATTTCCGTCTTTTTTCACAAAATCACTGCCATAGATTGCAGGAAAGCGAGAGGAAAGATGTTACACATCGAAAGAGGATCAAATATTATTTTTGAGTATATCAAATATTAATTGAGTATGCTTAAAAATAATTATTATAATAATCGTGTCACTTTGAATGCAGTTAATTTATAATTTATCCGTAGATCAACTAATATAGACGCAATAATTTATATAAAGGTAAAACATTAAAAAATAATTTATTTTAAAAAGTGCACATTTACAACATTTACAATACAATACAATACAATACAATTAGATTTCAGAGGATCTTATTTAATTAAATCTTATTTAATAAATTATTTAATGAAATCTTGTAATAATTTGAAGTAATTTGTGTGAAATGTTCTGTAGTGATGTATACATGAGTGTCCCTTCGATGAGTGCGATGAGTCTCTCCAAATGTTTGAAGGGACTTCCTTCCCATGACATATTGCACATATTTTTCGCAACTGGTAATGATAGCTCCATTATTTAAAGTGGAATAATTGGCAATATTATTTTTAATTTATATTGTCACGTGTCGTTGCTACGGGAGGCAAATAAAAACACTGGAAATTAATTAACGATTTATTAATTATTCAATATAAAAAGTCTCTTAACATATTCCAGCGTAGCTCCAGCAAGTTACGGACAGACAGACAACGAAATTATTATTATTGGAATATAAAGGTATTGTCTCGCTGCGTCCAGTGTGCACTTAACACTTAGGGCTGGTTGTTCCAAGTTGTATATGTAATATAATATATAATATAATAAATTTCGCAAAACTTTACTTCACTCGGGGTACCTAGAGTAATGTAATTGTTACCTCTGTCTTGTGACGTGTAATGATAAAGATTAGAATTGATTATTGGAATTAATTTTTAGACGAGCTGATTCACGCAATAAACCTCTTCAAACCAAAGATGATATTTTGCTCACCTTTTACGGTGTCGAAAATAATGGAAGCTGTCACTGATGTTCCGACAGTCGAGAAGCTTATTGCATTTGGAGACAAGCCTAGCGAGTCGTCCTTGCTGCATTTTGACGACCTCGTGAAGGAGACAGTGGACGTCGGCACATACAAGCCGGTGGGAGTAGGAATCCATGATCCGCTTGTTATACTGTGCTCGTCAGGAACCACAGGATTGCCGAAAGGTGTGATCATAACCCACCACAATGTCACTGTTAGCACTGGCAACTTGAGGTAAATTTTCAATACATAACTAATAATAACAATAATACATTACTACGATAATATGATTTTTGCAACAATTGTATCCTTCAAATTAAAAAAAAATACATAAAAATCCTTGAAAGAAAATCATATTCTTTGGTATCAAATATAGGATAAAGGCCAGTTTTATCAACTTTGTTTATAATAATAGTCTGAAGCATAAATTTGTACGAAAACTGGTTGTTTTATTGGTGAAAAACACTATTTTAATAATTGATTTAAACTACTTCTGAAAGTGGATACAACCGAACCTAAGTAGCCTGGACATTTACAAAGTATATAAAAAATATATATGTTGAGTATAAAATCTTATTTTTAATATCTCACTTTGAGCCGAGTGTGACTTCACACATTGCTGTTTCATCCATCCTTGTTCATTTCTATATGAATATATAATTTATGAAATTTCATTTACACTCATACTTAAAGAGTTAAGGTTGTTATTACGGTCGTTTGACATATTTAACTGTAATTTCGGATATTTTATGTGCACCGTAAATGTATTACCGAGAAGCCAATCTCGACGTTTCGTTGGATACATATCCAACGTCATCAGGAGGACGACCTTTACCCGCGGAGGTGGAGGTCGGACTCCTGATGATGTTGGATAAGTATCCAACGAAACGTCGAGATTCGCTTCTCGGTAATACATACGGTGCGTATAAAATATCCGAAATTACAGTTAAATACACTCATACTTATACTGATGAAATATCATTTTTGCATAATTATATATTAAAACTACATATATTTCCGCAATTCTTACAATTAAAACATTACTTTTTAGTAACTTTGACTAGATAAAGCTATATAAAGTTTATGGATTCTTATCTTAAAACTAACGTTAATAAATGATTATGATGTTATGTTATTTTAACTTGTTCCGTGTATGCTTTTCTTTAGTTTACTAATAGATTACCTATTTAAACTATTGTTGACAATAAATAATAACGCACTACTAAGACGGCATCTGTTAAATATTAGAGCTTTTGCAAAATTTAACCTTTTTTTTCTTCGGGCCACATTACACATGTTTCCTAAGTTACGCGGGCCGCAACATTATACTGATGTGACGAAAAAAAAATCATATAGGGAAAAACAGTATTGGTTGAAACGCGTTTATTTATTTAATTAATAATATATATATAATATTTTATTACAAAGATACCTTGAAAATACTTACAATTTTTTTTGTATGTATGTATATACCTCACCAAAAAGAATTACGATTCGTGTGTGTGGTGAGGAATAACCACTTACGATTATATAGGTAGGTAATCTAATTTATTAGACAATGTGATTATTTATCTAATATATCAAAAATCTTAATTAATAATACAATACAATAATACAATACAGTTCAGTAAATAATAATATAGAATAAGAAGTCAAAAGAGACCAAACTCAATCACAAAAGACAATTCTACAATAAATGAGAACCCATTCGGCTTCACTGGGGGACTATGCACACATGCTGCAACCGCAAAACATTCAGTCATGTAAAATAAATTGAAAAAATCAAGTAATCTGCATATCAGCCAAGTTCAAATATTAACAACAGCTTATTTCTCTATATGAAATTTATTTTTATCATATTTGTATACTTAAAATACAACAATGGAAAAAAATACTCAAAACTAACGTATATCCAAGCATTTATTTTTGTATTTAACTGTAAATGGTTACGGATATTTTATACGAACCGAATGTTTTTTCGAGAGATTCTGATTACTGTAAAACATAAGGTGAAAACATAAGGTAACCGTTTACAGTTAAATATGTTTAACGACCATAATAATAACTATTTATTTTTATGTTTAGCGTCTTAACAAAAACAATTGATTAATAAACGCATATAAAAATATGATTTATGAGTACGGATTCCAATACCAATAGACTAACGAGGGACGAAATTATAAAAGGGAAAAACGTCCAGAGTTGCATAGACCACATTGTAGCGTGAAGCCGTCAAGTGTGTACAAAGATTTAGGCGTACTCAAAATACTTTTTGTATTATTTGAATGATTCAAAAAAGTACGAATAATATTTATAGATTTCAAAAAAGCATTCGACATGCTGGAACACGAGATTTTACGGAAAGAAATGGATGAATGTGGAATATGAGGATCATTAAAAAAATGGCTAAAAAATTATATGACAAACACAAAACTGTGGTTAAATATAGTACCTATTTATATTGCGAGAGGGAGTTGGGTGGTCTGAGGGTGGTGGAGTGGCAGTGATTTGCGGATGATCCTAAAAAGCAACTACGCGAAATTTGGATAGGATGGCATTTGATTTCATTATTTACCTTGACTAATTGTATCGGGAGAGCAGACAGGGAGGCTAGAGGAAGGGGATAGTGTGTTTTTGTGATATTTTGCACAAGGTATTAAATTACTTATATATGGATTGTACAGAGAACAGATACACAATCAGGTGTACATATATGTAAAACTATTTTTTCTATTTCACTTATTTGTTTTCATGCATTTGATTTTAATCCATTTCAATAATGCATTATTCCTTATCTTTGCTTAAGTCTCATTGAGAACAATTATAATCGTGGAATCGCCGCTCTAAACCGAAGTTTTAACTAAATAGGTCCATAATTAACAAATATTTTAACTAATCGTGCGTATTACACGTACAATTGCGTACAATATCTTATTAAAATGTACTGCTATAATATTTAACAATATCGCCAAATCATTCGTTATACGACTAATACATTGTAAACTTAAATGAGCCTATGAGAATTATCTAAAATGTATTAATAATACTTATTCTTTTTTGGTTTTCAGAGAAGCTATGGCGGCAGAAAACTCATTCGGTGAGCGCAAATGTTTGCTGATGATAATTCCTTGGTTCCACGCATACGGCTTCTTAACCCTCCTCATGACCATTAATTTAAAACTGAAAAGCGTGTTCTTGCACAGATTTGAAGAAGAACCTTTCCTCCAAGCCATTCAGCACTACAAGGTGTGTTTTTTGTAGAAATATGTTTAAACTCTTTTTTTTTTGATATTTTGATCCATATCCGCTCGCTTGCTCCGGTCCAAAATACTGGACTTCCGCGGAGATCCCTTAAAGCAGACATGTCCAGAAACGTGAACTTTTTTGCGTGAAAAACCTTTTATGAATTTACGATAAAAATAAAGGAAAAAATTGTTCATGTAGTCTATTTATCTATGACAAACAATTAGTATCTTTACTTATACAGAAAATAATGTAATTACGGCAAATTCTTGATTATTATTCTTTCACGGGTCGCGCCCTTTGTTCCGGGGCAATCATATCTATTTTAATATATAAAGAGTTAAAGTTTGTACGTTTGGATTGTAGGAGGTAATCTCCGAAACTACAGATCCGATTTCAAAAATTCTTTCACCAATATTTAGAATGGACTTTCAGGATGGACATATAAGTTTTATATATGAGTTACTTTAATAATGGTCCAATGGTTTAATTATATATAAGTTACTTTAATAATGGTCCAACGTTTTACAGAAAATAAATCAGAAATATTTAAAAAAATGCAAACTTTGAAGTCATTTATCTCCATATTTTATGACATTGTTTCTTATATATTTTCGAATCTTAATTGAGGCAGGAATCTTACGTTTCAATTGACTTTCTCTTAAAATAAAAGTATAATTGCATTTCTATTCACGACTTTTAAAACTTTTAAAGCCAAATATTGTTTATTTAAAATTCATTAATCATTATTTTTCAGGTAACTGTTACTATGTTAGTTCCTCCACTGATGGTATTCCTGGCCAAGCACCCCCTGGTGGATAAATACGACCTGTCGTCTCTGGAGGAGATCTGGTGCGCGGCGGCGCCCCTCTCCAAGGAGCTGCAGCAGATGGTCACCAACAGGACTGGGGTGAAGTGCATCAAGCAAGGATACGGGATGACGGAAACATCACTGCCCGTCACCCTCGGCGAAGTTGGTACATCCAATAAATATGGCTCCTGCGGGAAAGCTGTACCAGGAATTAAGATTAAGGTAGATGACATTTATTCAGATATCCAAATTATTATTCTTCTTTTTTCTTTTAGTAGATCTGTTGATCTGTGGTACAGAAAACTGCGCCTCCTGGGATGACTAGGATGAGAGGTCCAGCTATCCCTCCATCTTTTCGGTGGTCTTCCCGATGGGAGTCGTCCAGAGGGAATTTCATTCGCTGCTGTATGAACGAGTCTGTCACTGCCCATTCTGGCTACTTGATCTCTCCAGAATCTCCTTCTGGATATACTCCATCGTGCTATGTCCTCTATTTTGCAGGTTTTCCTTATGTCTGCATTTCGGACACGATCACGTAGAGTTTTTCTGTAATGTATCTCAACATTTTCATTTTAGATGTTCTGAGGAGTTCTTTGGTTCGGACAGTGTCAGCCCGCGTCTCTATAGCGTATGTCATAATAAGCCGCACACATATCTTGACTTTGCTTTCAATATGCATATTTTTGTTCTTACAGATCAAATTTTTAAGAATCCCTGAGACGGTGAGACCCTGAGACACCCTGACGTTTTATTAAGTTGTTCTCGGACTTTAGTATACAGATCGCTATGGCTACAAATTTCTACATCTAAATATATGAAGCTCATGACTTGTTTCACAGACTCGTTATCAATACTCAGCTTTTCCACAGGCTATTTTATCAATACTCAGCTTATTATTGATATAAAATTGTTATTGATATTATTATTGGCATTAAAGAGATTTGATTCAAACCGAGAGCAACATTTCAGGGCTCAATCCTGATTATTTCTCTCGTACTACGGCCTAAAACGTCGTCCCTGACGAAAAATGTTCCAAGGTATGGTAACCCAGAAAAAACTGCCATTATTAGGTGACTCTAATATAATAAATAATTATTTCTTTGTTTTAATTATCTTAACAATTTCCTGTATAATTTGTACTGTATTGTGCGTAACAACTGTATACGCCTGCGATATTTAATATGTAGATTAGTATGCAAGCTCAAAAGGGCGTTAATAAATAAATAAAATCTTGAATGTTTGTAGCTAAATCCATTTTTTAATGTTTCAATATTGTTTAAACGAAAGTGAGCAATTCTGATCAAAGTTGGACAACAAACAGGTACAAAATTCAGTAATTTTGTTCTTAAAAATTTGAACATACTCAAAAAAATATTGTGAAACAGATATTCAGCTTTATAGATATATATTAGAATTTTATGTTTCAAACGTTATACAAATTTAATACTCCATAACGGCCTACTACAACAATGTCACCATGATACAAGTGCTTTTTCGTACCTATTATAATATAAGGTTTCAAATTCAAATTCAAAGATTGTGTTTTTGTACCTATTATAATTTCAGGTTGCAGATTTAAGTACTGGGGAGGCACTAGGGCCTAACCAAGAGGGAGAATTGTGCTTCAAGGGCCCCACAATGATGGCCGGGTACATTGGCGACTCTGGCTCCACAAACGACATATTTGATTCAGAAGGGTGGCTGCATTCCGGAGACGTCGGCTACTACGACGAAGAACAATTTTTCTATATTGTTGATAGGATCAAAGAGCTCATCAAATATAATGCATACCAGGTACTAATAAACCGACTGAAAATTTATTAAAAATGTTATACTACATATTCTTATAATATACTAAGCTTCCTCTTACTTATAGATCTTTTCGAGTATTTTTTTTCTGCGCCTTTCTATTCTTCCACTTCCCGGTAGCTTCTACATCCGTTCCACTACAAAATGTTTTTTCGGCTACCCACCTCTTTTCCGTCTTTGTAGGATTTAAAAGAACACTAAAGTAAGTATTAAATACAACAATCTACTTTTTTTATTATTTTTCAGGTAAATCTAATAATATTGTATTTTAGCGACCACTTGCAGATTTTTATGGCTGAATTTAATGTAATGCAAACGAAAAAAATAATTATAAAAAACAGAAAATCAAATGCAATAATTAAACTAGCCATTGATCATGTCATTGAATGTTTTAATTTATAAAACATACCGATTTTTTCAAATATACCAAACTCAATCAGAGCAAATCCTAAATAATACGTATGTTTCTAATCACACTTCTTTGGTACGTCCTAGACCATTTTTTGTATTCTGTTTAAGTTCTGTCAACCCTTGCTAGACATGTCAAAACCACCTTAATTGGGACCTTTTCTGCATTTAGAAGCATCGGCTCCATTTTGAGGTATCTATTATGTTGGTTCGTTTTGATTGGTCCAATAAATGTTACTAATGCTTTTATCCTAATGCAACTCATTTCGGCCTGTAGTCTTAATCTTATCTTATCTTTATTGAAGTAAAACCACATTATTATTATTTTTTCTTTACTTATTGATTGAGTTAAATTTGGAACAGGTCCCTCCAGCTGAGTTAGAGGCAATACTTTTACAGCACCCCGAAATTAAGGACGCCGGGGTGGTTGGACTTCCTGACGAAAACGCCGGGGAACTTCCCCTCGCTTTCGTTGTCAAACGGCCAGGATCTAATGTGACAGAAGACGACATCGTGGACTTTGTGGCCAAAAGAGTATCATCACCAAAACGTTTACGAGGCGGAGTAAGGTTCATTGAAGAAATTCCCAAAAACCCCAGTGGAAAAATACTCAGGAAAGATTTGAGGAAGATGTTGAAAACTGACTTGTGATGTCCATCTGACCCTTGTCTGCCTCAAATTAATATTTTAATGTTAATTGCAACAAAGAGACGTATTCAATAACGTTTTCAAGTCAAATTTGTAATTTGGGTTGACAAACTTTTAGCAATGTGGTTTTAATTTGACTTCTCAACAACCAAAAACGTTTTTGACATGTGTTTTAGGTGTGAGAAAAATTACTTTTCATGATTCAATACTTACCAACTATACGTATATTGTATTTGCAAAAAATATTCACTGTCAAGCGTCTGATATAACAAAATTAAAAAAAAAGACAGTACAATTAAAACCTTGTCAAATCAGACAAACCAAATATTATATATGGAATGCGCTTGTATGGCTAGTTCGTATACATATACTTTGGTTATATCGTGGAAAATTTTCATATTATTATCATTTTTTTGCTATCACAATAAACGTATCTTATTTTCATTTTAAATTATTTTTTTATGAAACAATCCATATTTTCATGAATAAATAAAATAAATTATAAAAATATATTAATTAAGTAAATAAATTTTCGAAGGAGGCAAATACTTGGTGGTGAGACATTATAAATAAATAAATAAAACTAACTTAGTTAAACACCACATTTTATTTTCAAATCCAACCAGGTTTCTTTACGACCGTAGCTTCTTCAGAGAGAATCTTAACTGCCTAAACATTCAAAAATTATGTGCTTATATACTAGTGTGAAAGGTAAAAGGACAAATAAATATAAAAGATAAATATGAAAGATAAATAGAAGTGCTGTATAACTAAGTTAGTTTTATTTATTTAAGTAAATAAATGTTTAATTTATTATTATACCACTATTGTGGCAATTTTGTTTCGACTTATTTCAAACTCTGATTGGTTACAATTACGATTATTATACAATGAAAATAAATTATATTTTATATAGTAACATTAATGAAGAGCATTGCCGCCTGCGCTGCTATTTATTTGTTTTGTTCTCCACTCATATTTCTGCGACATACATTCCTGCTCTTGCGTTGCTATTGACTTTCGTGTTGATAAATATTCCTCCATTCACGTTGATAAATAAATACCTATAGCGTCAAATAATTCACTAGAACTTTTAAAACTTAAACGTTTGAAATATGTCATTTTGAACTAAAAATTTATTACTATCCACTGACAGATATTCACGTTAAGCTTAAAATTCACTTGCCAGCAGAAAAAATAACATTGATTTCAGAAAATACACATATTGATTTATTTCCCCCTGAAGTGACCCGATTATTAAATAATTTATATAATATTTCTACGCTATATATATATATATAATATATATCTATATATATATTATATATATCTAATATATATATATAGATATATATATATATATATCTCTTAGCTACCTCTCTCTATATATATATCTACTATATTTATCTATTTAGATTTTTCTATTTCGGATTATTTTATAAATAAAACTCATCTCTTAGACTGCATAAGTAATAGGCATAGAACAAATTGACAAATAAAGATACCATCTTTAAGAACCACCATGGCACAATATCATTATAAATACTTGGGAGTTAAATGGTACAATATATTGTTGTCGCAAAACAAATTTCAAGAAAGGAACATTCCAAAATACGAACAATTTAAAAAAGAAGTCAAATCCTTGATTTTGGACAACGACGAATTGTAACATTGCCCACATGTCTTAAATGGTTTCTGTTTAATAAAAAAAATTACTACTTCTAAATGGTTTCTGCTTTTATTCTTTAATTTAGCTTGTAAATACTCCTCCCGTAACCTCGAGGTTTGGCTCGTATTATGGGGAGAACAATGTCAGTAAAAATGTTAACGTAAAATCAATTTATTATAAGAAACATTATGTATCTACTGTATAAATAAATAAATAATAATAATAATTATTATATATATATATGTAAAACGTAGATTTTTTTGCATAATTTGGTTTCTTTTCGTTAGCCAGCATTACCTATTTTAATTTCTTCATAATGTGAGATTAAAAATTAAAATGTTAAAAAAATTATTTTCATTTCTGTTAGATGATGATTCTGATCTACTAAATGAAATATCCGAATCACTTTTATAATTGTTAAAAACGTCTGTCATCCCCGTTGATGATTAATTAACCAGGATCTCCTCATCATCGATTGCTTCTGACGAATAAGAAGAAGCGAAAGATAATGCATCATTAACTTCCCTGCACAAACTTCAACTTTTATGGGGGAATCTACGAATATAAAAAGAGTTTTTATCTTATTATAAGCTCAATACAGTGTTAATTTTAACTGTGTTTTTACACAAATTTAACTGTATAATGTGATTACTCAAGCCAGCCTTACGATAAGTCATGAGCCTTATAATCACCCAAAAAAACCTTCATACCTACTTTCCCATATAAAAAAATTAAGCAATAACTTCGTTTCTATGAAATATCCATAATATATCTTGATTAATAATATTCCTCTGGGGTTAAAATCCAGTATTGTGTTCAGTTATTACTGCAGTAATGTTTTCTTACTGCTGCCATTATTAGTGTACCTAGCAGTGAATAAACTGTTCCTACGATTATGCAGGAGATAGGTATATATTCAATGATAAAAATAAAATGTTTGTAATATTTCACCTTTCTTTATTTTAACGTTTATATCGGTCGCTTTACTTATCAAAGGCCTGATGATGTTATTCATGTATAAAAAGAGGACTAAAATGGGGGTGATATTAAATAACTAGCTGTAATCCGTCAAAAATAACGGTAATTTTACAATTCAGAATATTTTGAGTTTGTTCAAATCTTTCAGAACAGTGCTGGATTTATGTCATAGAGACATTATTAATCAATTAATGTATATTATAGATATCTCACAGAGACGA
>JADDOH010002534.1:0-26678 GCA_016648135.1 Agrypnia vestita | reverse complement strand
AAAATACGTACAACTTCAGATGTTGACAATGTTGTGTCTGCCGAATTACCTGACCGAAGTAATGAAAGATTGTATGATATTATTTTGAGACATAATATTCATGGACCGTGTGGCGTTCTCAATCCTAATTCTGTATGCATGGTAGACGGTAAGTGTTCTAAAAAATTTCCAAAATTATTCAGAGATGACACTAATAACAATTTTGCAGGTTATCCAGAATACAGAAGACGAGATAATTTTGCAGGTAATCATGTTGTTCGTGGAAAACGCATCGATAATCGATTTGTTGTACCATATAACCCGTACCTCAGTCAAAAATATAATGCGCACATCAACGTTGAAATTTGTTCTTCCATTTTGAGTGTTAAATATATTCATAAATATATATCTAAAGGTTTCGATTGTGCTCGAATTCAAATTCACCAAAATCCTGAAAATTTACAATCAAATGAAACTGTGGAGTATGACGAAATAAGTCAATTTATCAATTGTCAATATGTTAGTGCACCGGAGGCTGCATGGCGAATCATGGAAAACCCCATATATGATCATTCACATTCTGTTATGCTTCTTTCAGTGCATTTACCAAATGGACAGCAAATTTATTTTTCAGAAGGACGCGAAGAAGAAGCTCTTCGGGCAGCGGCCTCAAATAATACAACATTAACTGCATGGTTTAAACTTAACCAACAAGATAATGAGGCATGTAATATTAAGTATCAGGATTAACCTAATTTCTATGTTTTTTCCAGCAATAAGCAGTGGAAGAAGAGGCAACGTGGCGGGGACAAGATTATTGGTCGCATGTCCTCCGTTTCTCCTAGAAATGTAGAATTATACCATTTAAGGCTTATTCTTTTACAGGTGACTGGCGCTACGTCCTTTGAATCTTTACGGACTGTTAATGGTTGTCTACTTCCTACATTTCGTGATGCAGCACGAGAATTAGGACTCATTGATGATATTGGAGAATGGCAGCGTTGCATGGCTGAAGCTTCAACGTATATGATGCCCAAAGCTCTTCGTGACCTATTTGTCTTATTAATGATTCATTGCCTCCCACCAGATCCGTTGCAGCTGTGGAACGATTTCAAGATTTGATGTCAGAAGACTTAAGTCGTCAAAGTGCTACTGCAGAAATTGCACAAAATTGTTCCCTTTTGTATATTCAAAAGGCATTAATAAATGAAAATTCTTCATGCACATCACAGGGTTTGCCGGGACCAGATTACAGAAATACTTATAATGAAGTGGTTGATATTAATTTAGCATTAGAAAGTTCTTTAGGGTTAGAGATGGCTGGAAAACTCAATCGAGAACAACGTTGTGCTTTCGACAGTATTTTAAGTAAAATTTTTTCAGATGTACCTGAAACAAAAAAATGTTTCTTTATTGATGGTCCTGGTGGCACAGATAAAACTTTCCTTTATAAGACTATTATACATACTTTAAGAGGAAGATCTAAGAAAGTTTTATCTGTTGCTTGGACAGGAATAGCGGCAATTTTATTACCAGGTGGACGTACATGTCACACGGCTTTTAATTTACCTCTTGATTTACAGAATAACACAACATGCAGAGTGACATCCAAGAACCGTGCAATTATAAGTGCAGCTGATGTTATCATCTGGGATGAAGCACCGATGGCGCCAGTTATAGCTTTAGATATAATTGAACGTACTTTGCGCAATATAATGGGTAATAATGATATTTTTGGCAATAAAGTAATCATTTTGGGCGGTGACTTTCGACAAATTCTACCAGTTTCTCGAAGGGCTTCTCGCGGTCAGTTAGTAGCGACATCTATTAAAAACAGCCAACATTGGAAAAATTTTACTATTTTCAATTTGAAAACTAATGTCCGCGCTTTAGAAGGTGAAAATTTATTTACACAGTGGCTTTTAGATTTAGGCGATGGAAAGCTGCCTCCTGTGGAAGGAAAGTATGCGTCATCAGTGCTTATTCCAAATGAAAGTGTAAGTCAAAATGTTGTTCAAAGCATATATAATGAAGTACATTCTATTGCGGATGTTCCCCTAATGAGTAAACGAGCGATACTGTGTCCAAAGAATGAACATGCTCGATTGGTTAAAGAAGATGTACTCGGGCGTTTGGAAGGTCCAATCTTTACATTTTATTCTGTGGATAGTATTATTAAAGATGATGGTATATTAGATGTAAATGAACAGGTTAATTTTCCTGTTGAATTTTTAAATAGCATAAACCCTAACGGCTTCCCCCCGCATACTTTGAATTTAAAAATTGGGGCAATTGTGATTCTTCTTAGAAACTTATCTATTGGGGATGGTTTATGTAACGGAACAAGAATGGTTGTAAGAAACATTAGTAGCAATTTAATTCAAGCAGAAATAATTACCGGTGAAAAGCAGGGTACACTACATTTCATACCTCGAATTTGTTTAAACACTATATCAGATGTGACGATTCCTTTTAATATGTGTAGAAAACAGTTTCCCGTGAAGTTGGCGTATGCTATGTCTATAAACAAATCTCAAGGACAGACATTTGAACGAGTTGGTCTTCTGGTGCCTGAGCCTGTATTTACTCATGGACAGCTATACGTGGGTTGCTCCAGAGTCCGTTCACAATCTTCGTTACAAATTCAAATTGTTGAAGGTTTGAAACAAGGATTAATTCCAAATGGTTGTTATACAGAAAATATTGTATTCACTGAGATTTTAAGTTAATTAATTTAAACTTTCTCTATTTTTTTATTTACATTACCCTAATTCCTTCATATTATGCTTTGAATAACATTATGGTGTAAAAATGTACCTACATATATACAGGTTATACCAGAGCTAGCAGCAAAAACTTGGCAGGTAGATTCCTAACTATGTTATGAATCTAAAATGTTCAAGCAACCATGACCACCTAATATCAATAGTTATGGAGATATGTAATATCAAATAGTCAGGAATCTACCGGCCAAGTTTCTGCTGCTAGCTCTGGTACACCCTGTATAACATGCATCATTTTACTAATATTTTTCTTTTCCAGGGTGTATATATGTAATTTTAGTAACTCTGCCACCGGAGCTAGATGAACGCCTCTAATCGAATGCCGGTGCCGGTCCCAAGCCCGGATAAAGGAGGAGGGTTTTCCATAGACTTTTCCTATGCCAAGATTGCGGTAACCAGCCCCTTTGGCGGTACTCCACCTCATCTTTCCCTTAATCCCTACCTGAATATGATTAACATAAATAATATTCAGTATTCACAATCATGAAATGGACTACAAAATGATACATATTTTTAAAATACATTCATTAATCAATAATCATTCAACTAAAATGCTATGTAATTTATTAATAAATAAGACGCTGTAATTTTATCGATAAAAATAAATACAAATAAAGAATTCGATAATTGTTTCATTTTTTTGTCTGTCACTGACCGCTACCATAGACAGTAAAACCTGATTTTTTCATCGAAATTTTGTCTGTCACTGACAGCTACCATAGACAATAAAACCTGATTTTTACTCCGTAATGTTGATGAATTCATTATTTTTAAACCAGCCAAACATAAAAACTCAAAAGTTGGCAGCATCACAATCTTATACAGTAACTGTCAAGAAACAAAAAAGAAATATTGCTTATTTTAGAATATGGCCGATTATCAAGTTCTATTAATTTTGTAACAGTAAGGAAAATATTTGCCGCGGGGCGACCACAGTAGCAAAAATGGAAATTTGCCAGATACAACTGGCCGCGAAGCGGCTGACGTAGGCATAGGTAAACAATTGTGTTTGCTGCATAGCAAACACAATTGGCCGATAAAATTTTCTTAGATCTTCCTCTTTAAGTATGTATAATAGTCTTATAAAGGAAAGTTTTACCTGTGCCACCAGGACCATCAATAAAGAAACATTTTTTTGTTTCAGGTACATCTGAAAAAATTTTACTTAAAATACTGTCGAAAGCACAACGTTGTTCTCGATTGAGTTTTCCAGCCATCTCTAACCCTAAAGAACTTTCTAATGCTAAATTAATATCAACCACTTCATTATAAGTATTGCTGTAATCTGGTCCCGGCAAACCCTGTGATGTGCAAGAAGAATTTTCATTTATTAATGCCTTTTGAATATACAAAAGGGAACAATTTTGTGCAATTTCTGCAGTAGCACCTTGACGACTAAAGTCTTCTGACATCAAATCTTTGAAATCGTTCCACAGCTGCAACGGATCTGGTGGGAGGCAATGAATCATTAATAAGACAAATAGGTCACGAAGAGCTTTGGGCATCATATACGTTGAAGCTTCAGCCATGCAACGCTGCCATTCTCCAATATCATCAATGAGTCCTAATTCTCGTGCTGCATCACGAAATGTAGGAAGTAGACAACCATTAACAGTCCGCAAAGATTCAAAGGACGTAGCGCCAGTCACCTGTAAAAGAATAAGCCTTAAATGGTAAAATTCTACATTTCTAGGAGAAACGGAGGACATGCGACCAATAATCTTGTCCCCGCCACGTTGCCTCTTCTTCCACTGCTTATTGCTGGAAAAAACATAGAAATTAGGTAAATCCTGATACTTAATATTACATGCCTCATTATCTTGTTGGTTAAGTTTAAACCATGCAGTTAATGTTGAATTATTTGAGGCCGCTGCCCGAAGAGCTTCTTCTTCGCGTCCTTCTGAAAAATAAATTTGCTGTCCATTTGGTAAATGCACTGAAAGAAGCATAACAGAATGTGAATGATCATATATGGGGTTTTCCATGATTCGCCATGCAGCCTCCGGTGCACTAACATATCGACAATTGATAAATTGACTTATTTCGTCATACTCCACAGTTTCATTTGATTGTAAATTTTCAGGATTTTGGTGAATTTGAATTCGAGCACAATCAAAACCTTTAGATATATATTTATGAATATATTTAACACTCAAAATGGAAGAACAAATTTCAACGTTGATGTGCGCATTATATTTTTGACTGAGGTACGGGTTATATGGTACAACAAATCGATTATCGATACGTTTTCCACGAACAACATGATTACCTGCAAAATTATCTCGTCTTCTGTATTCTGGATAACCTGCAAAATTGTTATTAGTGTCATCTCTGAATAATTTTGGAAATTTTTTAGAACACTTACCGTCTACCATGCATACAGAATTAGGATTGAGAACGCCACACGGTCCATGAATATTATGTCTCAAAATAATATCATACAATCTTTGATTACTTCGGTCAGGTAATTCGGCAGACACAACATTGTCAACATCTGAAGTTGTACGTATTTTATCCTGTTCGCAAAGCGTGAACACTCCGTGAAGATGAGGGAGACCTCTTTTTTGTTCTTCGATTACGTACACCCAAGATATTATTTTGCCAAAGATGTGCCTTTCTGTCATATCCCTGATAAATTCTTCAACTTTTAACTGGAAAACGCGAGCTACCAAATCAGGTCTATCGGATGCTGTTTGATTTGACATTAATTCATTTTGAATTTCCATCCACTTCGGATTACAGGTAAAAGTTATGAACAAATCAGGGCGACCGAATTTCCTCACCATTGCCATAGAATCTTGGTAAAGTTTGTTCATATGGCGTGGCCCTCCAACAAAGGTCGATGGAAGAATAATTATATTACCTGGTCGTGCTCCTCTTTCCGTCGCCATATTCCTGATATAGTCTTGCAATCCTTGATAACATTCAACTCTCAAATGTCGTTGATTTGTTCGAATGTAATTCAAACGACTTGATTCACATACAATATATGCATGAATTAAATATTGCTGAAAAAGTTTACCAGCATAATGCACTGAATTAAAAATGTTTCTTCGTACAGCTATCCTACTTGCGTAAAACTGCATAGGTGTAACTGACTGACGTCGGTTTGTTTGAAAATCTGGATGATGTTCAATACCTAGAGTCCAACCAAATTCACCTGATGGAAATAACAATGGAAAAACCATCGGATCTAAATGTTTTGATAACATATTAATACGCTGCAGACCTCCTACATTCTTAGGGTGAACAGCAACATCTACGTTTGATGGTAACCTACCTTCGTGATCTGCTACATACACAATGGCGACTTCGTTATTATTAGATGGAGCATTATACCTTCTTTGGTCATCTAATGAAGAACGCGTAAAGAGTAGTTGAATATTCCGCATCTGGCCCCCGTGCTCTGCAACTCTAGATTCTTCTTCCTCAACCGCTTCTTTCAACCTTTTGTATTGGAGAGCATATGGACTTACACGACGGATGACATTATCAATAGTTTCCATTATATTTTGTTGACATCTAAGGTTAGACGGATGGCTCATACGTACCCTGACTGCTTCATCCGCATCGTAAACATATAGTTGCGCATATGCCGGCACCTCTCCATCACTCTGCAAACTTCTAGACGTTCTGTGATATACTTCACCTGAAATTTTTAAACAATACGGGCCTACACCTGGTATGTCAGTTATTTGCGCTCCGAAAGATGCAAATGCATTAGCACAGTTATACTGACGAATAAATTCCTTAAAATTTTTAGACTCATTACTGTTTTCTAGAAATAATCTCCGCAATTCTTCTGGATATTCCGGCAGTACTTGCGGGGATATTTTTCCATTGTGGCAACAGCAATGAAGTAACTTACCCTTTTCAGCACCAAAATGAACCGCCTTGCAATGTTCTACAGTACACTGCTTCTCCATGGAACCTAAATAATGCTGATCTGCAAGTGAATTAAAATTGTTAATGGCACATTTAAAATAAGAAGATGTCGCATTTCTTCCTTCAGCATACACTCTTTGCCTAGCATTTCTTCTTTCGCGTTCCGCTTCTGTCATGTTTGATATTCTACGAATAGCATTCCTTCTTTCACGTTCCTCTTCTGTTATGGCATTGTTACGTTCACGCTGGTTAGCATTCCTTCTTTCACGTTCCTCTTCTGTTATGTTTGACACTCTACGTCTGGCATTGTTACGTTCACGCTGGTCTTCATTCATATTGTGAACTCGAATCGCATTCTGCCTTTCGCGTTCATCTTGAGTCATATTTTCAATCCTTTGTCTCGCATTCTGCCTGTCGCGTTCATCTTGAGTCATATTCCTTCGTCTCGCATTCTGACTCTCTCGTTCTTCTTGAGTCATATTTTCAATTCTTCGTCTTGCAATCCTCCAGTCATTTCCACAAAGCTCCTCCATCAAATTGCCGGTTTGTGATGTTGAGTCTTCCATTGGAATTCTGAAAAATAATATATTTATGTATAAATACGGGGAAAATGACACATTTCGCGCAACGCACTGTGCTACTTTTGAGGTTATAAAATAAATATGAAGCGTAATAAATGTTCATGTTCAAATGAACGTATTATTGAAGCGAGTTTAATGCAAAAACAATAAAAATGACACATTTCGCGTCACGCGCTGTGCTACTTTTGAGGTTATATGAGAGACGTATGTTTTTGAATGTAGGGTTAAGATCACTTCGCAGTTTAAAAAAAATATATAAAGCGTTTAAAAATAAAGCGTAAAATAAATGTTTTGAACGTTTATTGAAGCAAGATTAATGCAAAAACCACGCAAAAACAATAAAAAGAAAAGAGAAATGCGTAAACATGTACTTACCGTCAATGTCATAAAGCGGTATGGCCAGCACAAAAATTCGTCGACTGCAATTACGTTGGCAGTTTTGAATACACGGATTCCACGAAAATATTTTAAAAAATCTATAAATTCCGATATTTTAATTTTCGATAATTTGGATTTGGATGTTTTTTGATATCAGTTTGTTCGTATTCCTATATTTTTTAATCTTTTTAATGTACTCTAAAATGTTTTTTTTTAAACTGGCAACAGAAATTATCAGTATGCAGAAACGTACGACATTGGTTGGAGTAATTAATATATAGATTCACATGCTTTTATTCTCATTAATATTCATTTATTCGCATTTATACCCTTTTACACGGCATTTATACGCATTTGTACGCATTGAAACGATTTTACGATCATTTACATGCTTTTGTACGCATTTCTACGCAATTATACGCATTTATACGCACTTATAAGCTTTTATACGGCATTTTTACGCATTTATGCGCATTTATAGGCAATTATACGCAATTGAACGCTTTTATACGGCATTTATATACATTTGTACGCATTTGTACGCATTTATACGCTTTTTAATGCATTCCTACGCATTTAATCGGTTTTAAACGCATTTTTACGCTAATACACGCATTTATACGCTTGATAACGGCATTAATGCGCATTTATACTCTTTTATACGGCATTTATGCGCATTTATACGCTTTAATACGTCATTTATACCCATTAATACGATTTTTAAGGCATTTATACTCATTTATACTCTTTTATACGCTTTTATTTGCATTAATATGCATTTACTCGCATTTATAAGCTTTAATACGGCATTCATGCGCATTTGTACACCTTTAAACGATATTACACGCATTTATACGCTTTTATTCGCATTAATATGCATTTACTCGCATTTATAAGCTTTAATACGGCATTCATACGCATTTGTACACCTTTAAACGATATAACACGCATTTATACGCTTTTATACGCATTTATACGCAATAATATGCCTTTTTACGGCATTTATACGCATTTGTACAAATTGAAACGATTTTACGTGTATTTATATGATATTATACGCATCTGTACGCAATTATACGCATTTATACGAACTAATATGCTTTTATACGGCATTTTAACGCATTTTTGCGCAATCGTACGCTTTTATACGGCATTAATACACATTTATTCGCATTTATATGGATACATACGGTTTTTAACGCATTTATACGGTTTTACACGCATTTATACGCATTAATACGCTTTTGTACGCAATGATACGCTATTATACGGCATTTAAACCCGTTTATACGATTTTACACGGCATTTTTACCCATTTATACGCCTTTATACGATTTTACGCGAATTTATACGCTTTTATACGCATTTGTACGCAATTATAGGCATTTATAAGATTTTATATGGCATTTTTTGCATTTTTACGCATTTATACGCAATTATATGCTTTTATACGGTATTTATAAACATTAATACGCATTTGTACACACAATTATGCGCATATATACGCATTTATACGTATTTATATGCTTTTACATGTATTTATACGCTTTATTACGTCATTTATAAGCATCTATACGCAATTATTCGCTTTTATACGGCATTTTTACCCATTAATGCGCTTTAATTCGCATTTATACGCAATTCTACGCTTTAATTCGCATTAATATGCATGAGAAACACATAACGCAAACTTCTCACTTGGACCGAAAATTTTCTCACTAGGCTCCGCAAATTTTAGGACCACAAATTTTCTTAATAGGAAAGCAAATTTTCTTACAAGGACCGCAAATTTTCTTACTAGGACCGAAAATTTTCTTACTGGGACCGCAAAAAATGTTGAATTTTTTTATCGCATTGACAGCAGTTTTAGTCTACACGCACGCAGATAGTGAAAATTACGTTAAAATTTCATTGCGTTTGGTCAAAATCTTAAAATATGTAAGAAACACATAACGCAAACTTTCTCACTTGGACCGCAAATTTTCATACTGGGGCCACAAATTTTCTTATTAGCCAAAAATTTTCAATTTTTTTATCGCATTGCCAGCAGATAGGCAAGGCGCTTATAGAGAGTGAAAAATATGTTATAATTTCATTTCGTTTGGTCACAATCTTCAAGTTTGTGAGAAACACATAACCCAAACTTACTCACTAGGACCGCAAATTTTTTTATTAGGACCGCAAATTTTGTTACTAGGACCGCAAATTTTCTATTCTAGGACCGCAAATTTTCTATTCTAGGACCGCAAATTTTCTTAATAGGAAAGCAAATTTTCTTACAAGGACCGCAAATTTTTTTACTAGTACCGCAAATTTTGCGAAATGTGTTTCTGACATACTTGAAGACTTTACCCTAACGCAATGAAATGTTAACATCATTTTCACCATCTGCGTGCGCCTAGACAAACTGCTGGCAATGCGATTAAAAAATTGAACATTTTTTTCGGTCCTATTAAGAAAGTTTGCGTTCTGTTTTTCTCACATACATGAAGATTGTGACTAAACGCAATGAAATTTGAACGTAATTTTCGCTGTCTGCAAGCGCCTAGGCTATCTGCTGCGGGCAATGCGACAAAAAATTTCAACATTTTTCTCGATCCTAGTGTTAAAATTTCCGTAATGTGATTCTCACATACTTGAAGATTTATACCAAACGCGATGAAATTTAACCGTCATTTTCACTGTTGGCATGCGCCTAGGTTGCTCCATTGCTGGCAATGCGACCAAAAAATTCAACATTTTTCTCGGTCCTAGTGAGAAAATTTGCGTTATGTGTTTCTCACATACTTGAAGATTTTTACCAAACGCTAAGAAATTTTAGAACGCTAAAATTTCTTAAATATAAAATAACAATTTTCACTGTTTGCATGCGCCTAGGTCCATTGCTGGCAATGCGACAAAAAATTCATTATTTTTCTCGGTTAGGTTAATTTAGGTTGTGTTAGGTTACGTTAGGTTAGGTTAGGTTATATATTTCTCACATACTTGAAGATTTTTACCAAACGCGATGAAATTTAACAGTCATTTTCACTGTTTGCATGCGCTTAGGTCCATTGCGGGTAATGCGACAAAAAAAATCATTATTTTTCTCGGTTAGGTTAGGTTAGGTTAGGTTGGGTTAGGTTAGGTTAGGTAAGGTTAGGTTATGTGTTTCTCACATACTTTAAGATTTTTACTAAACGCGATGAAATTCTACCGTCATTTTCACTGTTTGCATGCGCCTAGGTCCATTGCTGGCAAAGCGACAAAAAAATTCAACATTTTTCTCGTTCCTAGTGAGAAAATTTGCGTTATGCAAAATTGTCGACCGATAATCCCGTTTTGCTAGTACTGGACAATCACTAGAGCCACGTAAGTCTAAAAGCTTATGGTCAACAATTCAGGAGCTAAAATTACAGCATATGATACTGTAGGTCTTAATACAAAACAACCTTTAACCGAACAAGTATAGATAAAGCTATTAATAGCTTCAAGTGTGCTGTAATTTACTCAGTGGATCTGGATAAATTCAAAAGCACTTTCTCAAGTTTTGGTTATATTATTGAAACAGAAACTCTATTTGACACCATAAACACCAACTTTGATAATTCAAGCCAAAGAGAGCCTCAAAATGAATCTTAAGGCATCTGTGATGCAGCCAAGTATTTCAAGTCAAAGAGGATCTTGAGAGACATCTCAACTCTCTAGAAACGTTGCTTATATGGAATATTCAAAATAAATAAAACGTGCGAATGAGTTAGTATGCGCTAGTAGTAGGTGATGTTACCAATGTTGCCGATTTAAGCCAAAATATGACAAGTCAAACTAGCCAGTCTTCCTCAGTACCATTTATTGACATATTAAAGGTACCAACTCTATGACCTAATCGTAACAAACGGTGGGTCATAAAAAACATATTCATTTTTACCAGCTCAGCGGAAAAAGTTTACCTTGAAGTAAAAGAACAAAAGAAACTAGAAAGAAAAAGAAAGAATCTGAAACAAGAAGAGAAAAAACTACAAAAGAAACCAAAAAAATACTAAAGAAAATAGATCAAAAGTTGAGAAATTAAAAAATTTTTGAAACTGTACAAGAGAATGATGAATATTTTTGCATTTTTTGTCAGGAAAAGAACCGTGACCCCCCCAGCGAAGGCTGGATTGTGTGTTTAAAATGTTAGAATTGGGCTCTTGAGAAGTGGGCTGCTGGGACTTCTTCCAGAGGCTTTATTTGTGACTTGTGTGAATGATGTGGGACCTCGTCCGTAAAAACCCCATGCTGTCCGTAATTAACCCAACACCCGTCCGTATTTACCCTAAGGGCTACGGGTAATTACGGACAGACAAGGTTTTGTTTTTGATTAAAAATATATAGTTGTTGATTGATCTCGAAGAATAATTAATGTTGATTTTGTAGGTGAATAACTAAAGTTTCATAATAAATAAGGTCAGGTTGATTGTTTCTAATAGTATAGGTTTTGTACGTTATTTCGCTTCAACGTCCGCAATTCACCCATCATCCCCTACGCATTAATACGATTTTATACGGCATTAATACGCATTTCTAATCATTTATACGCTTTTACACGCATTTATACGCTTTTTTACGGCATTTATACGCATTTAAACGCATTTATACTCATTTATACGCTTTTATTGGCATTTATATGCTTTAACTCGCATTTATACGCTTTTTTACGGCATTTATTCGTAATTATACGCCTTTATACGGCATTTATACGCATTTTGTACGCATTTAAATGATTCTACGGGCATTTATATGTTTTTCTTAGCACTTCTACGCAATCATTAGCAATTATACGCATTTACACGGCATTTATACTCATTTATACGCATTCGTACGATTTTATTCTCATTAATATTCATTTATTCGCATTTATACGCTTTTACACGGCATTTATACCCATTTGTACGCATTAAAACGATTTTACGCGCATTTATATGCTTTTATACATATTGCTACGCAATTATACGCATTTATAAGCTTTTATACTGCATTTTTACGCATTTATACGCCTTTATACACATTTTTACGCAATGATTCGCTTTTATACCGTATTTTTACCCATTTATCCGCTTTGATACGGCATTTATACGCGGTTATATGCTTTTATACTCATTAATACGATTTAATTGGCAGTTATGTGCATTTTATCACTTTTTTACGCATTTAAACGATTTTCCGTGCATTTATACGGATTTTTACGTATTTTTAGGCAATTATACGCATATGTACGCCTTTATATTCTTTTCTACAGCATTTTTACTAAATTATGCGCATTTTTACGCAATTTTACGCTTTTATACGGCATTTATACACATTTTTACACATTTGTACGCAATTATACGTTTTAAACGCATTTATAAGCATTTTAACGTAGTAGTACGCATTAATACGGTTTTACACGGATTTATACGCTTTGACACGTATTTATTCGTTTTAACACGGCACTTATACGCATTTTTATGCATTTAAACGATTTTACGGGCATTTTTATGCTTTTATACGCACTTCTACGCAATCATAAGAAATCATACGAATTTTTACGCATTTTTAAGCATTAATACTGTATTTATACGCATTTGTACGCAATCAAATGATTTAACGCGCATTTGTACGATTATACGCATTTCTACGCCTAAATTATCTTTTCTACGGCATTTTTACACATTTAAACACATTTATACGCATTTGTACGCAATAATACACTTTTAAATGCATTAATAAGCATTTTTACGCATTAGTACGCATTTATAAGGTTTTACACGTATTTATTCGTTTTAATACGGCATTTATACGCATATGTACGCAATTAAACGTTTTTTCGCTCATTTATATGCTTTTATACGCACTTCTACACAATCATAAGAAATTATACGAATTTATACTCATTTATAAGCTTTTATACGCATTTATACGCAATAATAGGCCTTCGTACGGCATTTGTATGCGTTTATACGCATTAATACGTTTTTATTCGCATTTATATGTAAATAAGCGTACAAAAGCGATCAAATGATCGCTTTTGTACGCTTTTACACAGCATGTATTCGCATTTGTACGCATTTTAACGATTTAACGCGCATTTATACACATTTTTACGCAATTATACGCATTTATACGCATTTGTACGCAATTATACGCTTTTAAACGCATTTTTACGCATTTTTACGAATTAGTACGCATAAATACGGTTTTAAACGCATTTATACCCTTTAACACGCATTTATTCACTTTAATACGGCATTTATACGCATTTGTTCGCATTTAAATGATTTTACGGCATTTATATGCTTTTATACGCACTTCTACGCAAAGATTAGCAATTATACGCATTTATAAGATTTTATACTGCATTTCAACGCATTTCTACGTATTAACACGCAATTATACGCATAAATACGTTTTTATTCGCATTAATATGTATTTGATCACTTTTGTACGCTTTTACACGGCATATATTGGCATTTGTACGTATTTTAACTATTTAACGCGCATTTATACGCATTTGTACGCAATTATACGCATTTATAAGCTTTTATACGGCTTTTTTTCGCATTTATACGAATTTACCCATTTATACGCATTTTTACGCAATTATACGCTTTTAAACGCATTTATACGCCTTTTTACGCATAAGTACGCATTTATGAGGTTTCACACGCATTTATACGTTTAGTATGGCATTTATACGCATTTACACGATTTTACGGCATTTATATGCTTTTATACGCACTTGTACGCAATCCTAAGAAATTATACGAATTTATACGCATTTACAAACTTTCATACTGCATTTCTACGCATTTCTATGTATTTATACGCAATAATACGCATTTATACGGCATTTGTAAGCATTTATTCGCATTTATACGTTGTTATTCGCATTTATGTGTATTTGATCGCTTATGTACGCTTTTACACGGCATTTATTCGCATTTATATGCATTTTAACGATTCAACGCGCATTTATTCGCTTTTATACGCATTTTTACGCAATTATACGCATTTATACGCTTTCATTCTCATGTATACTCATCTATTCGCGTTTATATGTTCTAACACGGCATTTATACGCATATTTACGCAATTATACGCTTTTTTACGCTTTTATAATCTTTTCTACTGCATTCTTATGCATTTGTGCGCATTTATACGCAAATATACGCTTTAATACGGCATTTATACACATTTATTTGCATTTGTACGCATTTTTACGATTTTCAACGCATTTATACGCATTTTTACGCCATAGGTACTCAATTATACGGTTTTATACGCATTTAAACGCTTTAACACGCATTTATTCGCTTTAATACGGCATATTTTCCCCTTTTTTTCGCATTTATACGATTCTTCGGGCATTTATACGCTTTTATACGCACTTGTATGCAATCATAAGAAATTATACGCATTTATTCGCATTTATAAGCTTTTGTACTGCATTTCTACGCATTTATACGCAATAATACGCATTTATACGGCATTTGTAATCATTTATACGTAATTATACGTTTTTATTCGCATTTATATGTATTTGATCGCTTTTGTACGCTTTTACACGTCATTTATTCGCATTTGTACGAATTTTAACGATTTTACTCGCATTTATACGCTTTTATACGCATTTTTACGCAAGTATACGCATTTATACGCCTTTATACACATTTTTAAGCAGTGACTCGCTTTTATAAGGTATTTTTACCTATTTATCCGCTTTGATACGGCATATACACGTGGTTTAATGTTTTTATACTCATTAATACGCTTTAATTCGCATTTATATGCATTTTTTCGGTTTTTTACGGCAAACATTCGCATTTTTACGCATTTTAACGATTCTTCGCACATTTATACGCTTTTTTACGCATTTGTATGCAAAATTACGCATTTGTACGCCTTTATTATCTTTTCTACGGCATTTTTACGCATTACTGCGCATTTTTACGCAATTATACGCTTTTATACAGCATTTATACCTATTTATACGCATTCGTATAGAATTATACGCTTTTAAACGCATTTAATACGCATTTTTACGCATTAATAAGCATTTATACGGTTTTACACGCATTGATACGCTTTAACATGCATTTATTTGCTTTATTACGGCATTTATACGCATTTGTACGCATCAAAACGATTTTACAGGCATTTATATGCTTTTATAGGCACTTGTACGCAATCGTAAGAAATTATACGCATTTATACGCATTTATAAGCTTTTATACTGCATTTCTACTCATTTATACGCAATAATACCCATTCTTACGGCATTTGTAAGCGTTTATACGCATTTATACGTTTTTATTCGAATTTGTATGTACTTGATCGCTTTTGTACGCTTTTACACGGCGTATATTCGCATTTGTACGCATTTTAACTATTCAACGCGCATTTATACGCTTTTATACGCATTTTTACGGAATTGTACGCATTTACACGCTTTTTTTCTCATTTATATTCATTTATTCGGGTTTATACACGTCTTACACGTCATTTATACGCATATGTACTCAATTATACGCTTTTTTCCGCCTTTATGCATTTCTACGCATTTATACGTAATAATACGCATTTATACGGCATTTGTAAGCATTTATATGCATTTATACGTTGTTGTTCGCATTTATATGTAGTTGATCGCTGTTGTACGCATTTTAACGATTTAATGCGCATTTAAACGCCTCTATACACATTTTTACGCAATTATACGCATTTACACGCATTTTTTCACATTTATATTCATTTATTCGGGTTTATATGTTCTTACACGTCATTTATACGCATATGTACTCAATTATACGCTTTTTTACGCCTTTATAATCTTTTCTACGGCATTTTTACGCATTTATGCGCATATATACACAATTATACGTTTTTATTAGTCATTTACACACATTAATACGCATTTGTACGCAATTATACGCTTTTAAACGCATTTTTACGCATTAGTACACATTAATATGATTTTTAACGCATTTATACGCTTTAACACGCATTTATTCGCTTTAATAAGGCATTCTTACGCATATATACGCATTTAAACGATTTTACGGCATTTATATGTTTTTATACGCACTTCTACGCAATGATTAGCAATTTTACGCATTTATAAGCTTTAATACTGCATTTCTACGCATGTCTACGTATTTACACGCAATTGTACTGCTTTAACGGCATTTGTATGCATTTATACGCATAAATACGTTTTTATTCACATTAATATGTGTTTGATCGCTTTTGTACGCATTTTAACTATTTAACGCGCATTTATACGCTTTTATACGCATTTATACGCATTTATACGCAATTATACGCATTTTTATGCATATATTAACTTTTATACGGCTTTTTTCGCATTTATACGCATTTATATGCACTTATACGCATTTGTACGCAATTATACACATTTATACGCCTTTATAATTTTTTCTACGGCATTTTTACGCATTTATGCGCATATGTACGCAACTATACGCTTTTATACGGCATTTATATACATTTATACGCATTTGTACGCAATTATACGCTTTTAAACGTATTTATACGCATTTTTACGCAATAGTAGTGGAGGGTGGGGCAAGTTGTGACAACGCGTTTAAAATTCGTGCCATTTGACAGCGTTACCCGCATAGATTCATTTTATGTGAACTCCGTAGCGTCAGTTGCTATCAAAACATTGAAGCCGTGCGGTTGATTTCATTATAGTTAAACGATAAAGTTTGATTTTGAGCTACTCAACTAACTTTTTCTGCACTAATTCCAAGTGTTCTGTTGTTTTTCCAATACTATGTGAGTTATTTTACATTTTATTTACCAAATATTGTGTCTTTTGGCTGTATTATCATCAGTCGTGACTGTCACAACTAGCCCCTTCGAAATAATTAAAAATTTATTTTTATTAAAACTATTATTAGATGTGAAACTGTACAGTTCAATTATTATTTTTACTTTACTTTTTATATTCCTTTTCAAGGATTCAAAATGGTACGAAATTACATTAAAAAAACGAAGAGGGGTGAAATTCCCGAAAGTATTTACGAACATACTGCTGCTGAGATAGAGGCTACAAACGTGTCTCTTCGAAAAGCCGCAGTGCTTTTGATGTCAATTATATGACACTAACTATTCATAGATCGGAAAAAAGCCCGTTATTTGTAAATTCTAATGTGGGCTATGCCAACCCGGGACAAATTTTTACCCATACGCAAGAAAAAGATCTTTGAGATTACATTGCAAAATGTAGCAAATAATAAATATAATATAAATATATAGCAAATAAATTTGACCACAGCTGATGGGAAAAAGCTTGCATATGAGTATGCATGCCAAAATATTATCAAAATTCCCGATAATTGGACAACACTATTAAACACCAGAACAAATTCGGCCATTACCTAAAACTCATCCAAGAAAGAACCTACGTAATAGAAAGAAAATATAAAGCGTAATTTTAACTGATATGCCAATAAAAAATCACTTAGAATTGGAAGATAATCTAAGGAAGGAAAAGAAAGGCGAAAAGATGCGAAATCGTAAAATCACAAAAGGACCTAAAAAAACAAGCACAAATAAAACAAAAGGGGAAATAAAGACAAAACTACACAAGAAAGAGACTTTTGGAGTGAAGAAACGAATTTTAGTGTCATTTTCATTCAGCGAGACTGAAGAGAAGCCACATATCATGGAAACTGATGACAGCGATGAAGAATGAAGAAGATGAGCAATGCATTTATTGTAAAAAACCTTATTCTAATGATATTTCGGGTGAAAGGTGGGTGAGGTGCATAAAATGCCAAAGATGGTGTAATGTGCTATGTGCTGGAGGGGACGAATTCACTCAAGATTTTATTTGCGACTTTTGTTTGACTGGCAAAAAATAATTTTAATCGATTACAGAATTTTCTTAATAAGAGTACAAATTTTGTTTATTTGTTGATAGTTAATTATAAAACATGTTACTACTTGTATTATTAATTATTCATAATATTTGTTTTGTTAATTAAACTACTTAAATACTCAATAATATTTGACGATTATTTCGTCACAACCTGCCCCACCCTTGTCACAACTGACCCCTCGGGTAGGGCAGGTTGTGACAATTCCCATATTTTGAAAAACCGTATTTTGTTGCGTTGTCCTGTTAGTTTATAGAAAATCCTCTTTACTCTCTTTCAGGGTAGTTCACCTTTAGTGAATAAGTTCTTTTATCTCTCTGCGGACGGGAGGTGGATGGGTTCGTAAGAAGAAAGATTTTGATGCAATTTAGTTATTTATTTATATGCTTTTACATGAGGCTTATTTTTCTACATAGAGGACATTTATTTTAACAGGTTATACAGGCTTTATGATGGAAAAGACGAAGAAAGTTTATGGAACAATTGGGGTATCACTATGGTTCGTACCTTTTGTGAAAGGCAGGGCTGGAGAGGTACACTTTGAGTCTCGATGGATTACTCACGGTTGGATCTTTGTGGCGAGGATTTGCTGTATGGCGTCGGTCCCGCGAAAGGTTCGCTAGGACCGTTGGCGCTGATGGAGGTGGTGATGATGATGATCTCGTGCACTTATCGAGCGCAGGCCGTCGTGTTGGATGACGCTTCGTCTGGCCGGCCGAGATGCGCGCAGCACGAGAAATCCAACCGGCACTAATGGACGCCGGTCACCTTTGAATGACTTCCTCAAAATGAACGCTTCGGACTTGTCTCGAAGTAAACTGTGGAAGATTTTGCTTTTAAGTCGTGGAAATTGCTCACTCACAACGAATAAAAACGTGAAACACTCAAAGATTGTGATCCGAAACGCACGCGTCAACACTCTACAGCGTTTTTGGCGCCCTGTGTCGGCCGCGTTTTTTCCGTGACCGTTCTTCGGGAGAGCCCTATTTCAACTGCCCGGAAGTTCTCCTCGGCGCCCGTGGAAGGAATTTGCGTTTCTTCTAGAACGTGTCAAAGCGGGACGCCTGCACTGGAGTGTGAGTGACGGATGCACCATCCTGTGGATTCCGCGAAGACCGGGACGATCCTTTTTATTTTTCTTGTTTTGGTTTCGGAGGTGCCTTACAGCGCAATCTGCGATATGTTATTGGTGTGCATTTTGGAAACTTAACATCACCCTCTTTGCTGCGAAGAATTTAACTCGCCACGATTAAATTCTAACCCGCTCAGTTTATACCTCGTGAAAAGACGAACCCTCATTATATGTTATATAGTTTCACGGTCGAAGCAGCAATATGATATATGGTACCATACTGATACAGTACCAAAGATAGGTGAGAATAGCACTGAAGTTACCAGCGACTGAAGCACTTCGCTGAGGCAAAAATGGCCATGCACTGGGTTAGATCACTGTCGTCAATCGTAAATCACTTTATTGTGCAAGGGTAGGGAGTGAGGGATCTTATATATTATACAACATTCTGCAAGATCACAAATAAATGCAAGGTTTCAGGGTTATGGTCAACATAGGTTTGAGCAGAGGGCACTTAAAAGTTTCAGCTCATCCATGAATGATGGCATGACAAAATTAAAAAGGCACGTCACACACTACGTGGACCACGTCCAAGCGTGACGAGACTTTTGCAAAGGAAAAGAGCCTCGCCGGGAACGACGGTAACAACGTGCGACCCGCCAGGTTATTCCTATTTGACAGCAGATTGGCACCGATAAAAGAAGGCCAGATATAATTTCAGCGATGCTCTTTATGTCTGCTAAAATTATCATTAAAAACATAGAAGGACGAGATATAAAGGTTGGCTATCTTTCTTAAGTGTACTTATATCATTAAAAAAACATGGAAAGACCAGATACAAAGATTGGTTACCCCTCTTAAGTTTATTTACACCATAAAAGCATGGAAGGACCAGATATAAAGGTTGGCTATCCTTCTTAAGTGCGCTTATATAATTCAAAATACGGAAGGATCAGATATAATTTTGGCCATCCCTCTTATATTTGCTTAAATTACTTCTTACATACCCAACTATCTATCAAATCAAAAGATTCGCAAGCGATACCGATGGCTGATCATGCGCCACGAATGATATGATGGCACTATAAATACAACAGGGATGCCTACACATAACCTACAAAAATAAGGGATGAGGTGAAGAAAAAACTGAGTCGCGCCTTTTTTAGTAATGATGAATGAAATATTAACACATGACACGTATGAAACAAAGACGATGGAATACAAAGGATGGCAAATACAAAGCAATGAAATTTGAATGCGGCGTGTGCATGACCGCATTCAGGTGATAAAATAGATGTAATGAGAAAAAAAAACGCGATTCAGTGGTGATCTTTTGAACGGGCTTTTACCGCTTACTAAGAAATCCTGACAGTAGCTATACTTATTCTAACGCCGGAATGAGCACGGCTATTGCAAACAAGCTGCTTCCCAAATATCGAAACGAGGAAACAGGTGTTTGAACAAGAACGTCGCAATGAGAATGTGTCCGATGGTTCGCGCCAATCGGAAAATTAATGTCTTGAAAATAAAGCAATTGCTAGGGATGCGCTTTTCGCGCAAACCCTTTTTGCTTCATGGATGGCAATGGACCGGGTCCTCGTCCATTCGCTTCCGTGTTATCAGTGGGTCAAGTAATCTCGCGATACGACCAATTTTCGTATTTTACAGGTCGTCACCTTTCGCGTTGAATAGATACAATCTATTAACACACATTACTCCCAGAGTGGCTTTAAACTCTGCCTTACACTTTCCCTCCCCCCAGAGTGGCTTTAAACTCTGCTTTACATGTTGTACAATATCTCACTCAAATCTCCTCCTCAAAATTGTAACCGGACTTCACTATATCCTTCACGTGATAGTTGCCCAAGACCTTTCCTGACATGTCACTCAGTCTGTATATGGTGTCAGATATCTTTTGTACCACTTTGTTAGGGACGAATCGTGGTGCTAACTTGGCGGAAAAGTACGTTGCTGCATTGGACTGAGGCCAATTGCGCCGCCAGATCACGTCTCCCACCCCATAGGTAACATGTCTGCGCCTCAAGTTGTAACGATCAGCCGCTTTCTGGTAGGCAGAGAGCAGGGAGTCACACACGTCGTCGTATACCGCCACCAGTTCCTGCAAGCGATGCGCGTAAGGTGATCTGGATCCTTCAGGTCCCTGCTCCGGAAGTATCATCCGGGTATCGTGTAGCGAACCGTGAGCCGATATCTCATACCCGTGATCCAGAAAGAATGGTGTGTATCCTGTGGCTACGTTGGTTGTGTTGTTGAGTGATGACTGTACTCGCGTCAGCTGTTTGCACCAAGTGCGTTGGTCTTTGTTGGCCAGTATGCCCAGAGTGGTGCCGATTGACTGATTGTACCTTTCCACCACATTGTTCATCGGCGTGTAAAAACTGTTATAGTAGATGTTGACCACGCCGTACTTGTTGAGTAGTGCTTTAAATTCCTTGGCTATGAACTGCTTCCCGTTGTCGCATATCACCGTGCGGCAAGAACAGACGGTGTTCCAATAGCTTGATTATCGCTGACGATGTTGCGCTTCTCAAGGGGAATATCCAGCAATATTTAGTGAACACGTCGACTACGCTCAGGATATATTGATTACCCGCGTAGCTGCGAAACAGCGGACCCACGAGGTCCATTGAGAGCATTTGCAAGGGTCTATTCACTCTCTTTTGCGTGGTCATGAGGCCCAACGGTGGAGTCGTGCTGTGTTTATAAGCCTTGCACGTGTTGCAGTTGGCTATCCATTTACGGCACTGCTTGAACATGTTCGGCCAATAGTATTGCGCCCGAAGTTTCTTGTATGTTCTGAATGTACCGGGGTGCGTAGTATCATTTGCACAGTGAACCGCCCTGATTGTGTTTGCGACGTCCTCCGTTGGTATCACCAGCTTCCACTCGTAGTCTTGCTGCAAAGCCAAATGAGCTTTTTCGTGCTTGTATAGCTTGTTGCCGCGTACGATGTAGTTTGGGAACTTGCGCGGCGCTTCCTGACATCCCTGGTAAATCTTTTGGAACCATCTGTCACTGGAAGTTGTTTGGTCCCATGCCGCTTGTAGCGAACTTACCACCGCTCTGGACAGAGCGTCCGGAACCAGATGTTGCGTCCCTTTGCGGTGAATAATCTCGAAATTGTGTTGGCTCAGGCGCGTACTCCACCTGGCCAGGCGGCCTGTCGGGTTCTTGAGCGACGCCAGCCACTTGAGGCTGTGGTGGTCAGTGACCACTGTGAATTTTCCACCTTCCACATATCCCCGGAAGTGATTCACTGAGTCCAGGACCGCCAGCAGCTCCTTTTCGCTTATTCCATAGTTCTTTTCGTTTTTGCTTAGACAACGAGAAAAGTAGGCTACTGGGTGCTCTCCATCAGGGAATTCCTGGCACAGCATTGCACCTATGGCCAAGTCACTAGCGTCCGCATGAATACTGAAGGCGAGGTTGAAGTCCGGACAGCATAAAACGGGAGCCGAGACGAGGGCTCCTTTCAGCTTCTGGAAAGCCTGCTCAGCTTCGTCGGACCACTTGAAATTGGACACTCCCTTGCGCGCTCCTGTGAGTTTACTTATAGGTGCCGCCATTGCCGAAAATGCGGGGATAAATCTTCTGTAGTTCCGGCCAATCCCAGGAATGCCTTTATTTGTTTTGAGTTTTGAGGCCTGGGGAAGTTAGTCACAGCATCTATCTTGCCGGGGTCAGTTCTCAATCCCTGCTGGTCTATGATGAATCCCAAATATCGCAGCCTTGCCTTGCAGAATTCAGACTTCTTGAGGTTGATGGTCAACCCAGCTCCTTTTAGTTTCGCGAGCACCGATTGCAATGATCGCAAATGGTCTTCAAATGTGGGACTCACGATTATAATGTCATCTAGATAGCAAAATATCTGCTCTTACATCTCGGGTCCGAACAAGGAGTCAGCCAATCGTTGCATGTCCGCGCTAGCATTGCGAATTCCAAAGGGCATCCTCGTGAATTCAAACATTCCTCGATGGGGCACAATGAATGCCGTTTTAGGGCACGACTCTTCATCCAACGCTATTTGCCAAAAGGCCTTTGCCATGTCCACTGATGATATGAAGCGGGCGTTGCGCAGGTGGTCAAGAATCCTGTGCAAGTGGGGCAAAGGATAGCTGTCTGGCACCGTTACCGTATTCAGTTTTCTCGAATCGAGGCAGAATCTTGCGGATCCGTCCTTTTTTTGCACAAGTATCACCGGGCTTGCCCAGGCGCTGCGTGAGGGTCGCACCACTCCCATTGCCAGCATATCATCCAATTCTTTTTCCATCTGGGCCTGTCTCACCGGGCTCAACGGATAGTATCTTTGGCGGATGGGTTCTCCAGTCGTCTCGATGTGGTGTTTCACCAGGTGGGTCAGTCCTAGTCCTCTGCGCTCGAAGGATATGTCTTCAAATTGGTCTTTTATTTCTTGCAGTTTCCCTTGTTGCTCTATGTTCAGGTCATGTGCCGGATAGTTCCGGTGCGTATTTCATTTATTATGGGCTTGACTCTCGTTGGGACCGATGCTGATATAACCTGAGGGGCCACGTTAAATAGTTGCCAAAAATCCACCCCCAGGATGAATCGCGGTGAGAGTGACGGCACCACTATGAATTCAATTATGTGCATCTGTTTATTGCAGGTGACGGGCAAGGAGAGTGTGCCTATTGTAGGTTTGAACCGAAGAGGTTCCTCTCTTCAGCGGGAATCCCCTTTTGACAAAGCTCTTGTATGAATCACCACCCAGACAGCTCACATTCGCCCCGCTGTCCAGCAGTCCCAGAAAACCTCGCCCGTTTACGGAGAAAGTCGTGTAGGGGCGACCATCCCTTGCTCGCTGACAGTGAACTTGGGCAAGTTCGGCGGTTTCGTGAAAGTATCGCACGAATCGTAACCAGTCATCACGCTCCTCCTTTTGGACCGCCGTTGGAGGCGTGTACCACTGGTTACCTAGTAGTTTTTTGTCTGCCTAAGTGCCGGTGGTGGCCTCGAAAGGTCCGGTTTCCAATTAGGCGAGAATATTCTGTTGTTCTGATCTATTCTGTTCGATGGCGACATGTTGCTCTTTTGTGAGTTTATTTTTTGCTTGCATTCCCTCTTGAAATGACCCGGTTGCATGCAATAATAGCATCTTCTCATTGCAAGGTTTCGCTGGTCGCTTTGTGGTTGTTCTACTTGCGCAGCGTACATTTCCTTTTTGCAGTTTCTCGCGTTAAGCCTTTCTTGCTGTTGAGCTGTAATTTACATGTACGATTCTAGTAGAACGCCACGTTGTTCCAACTCGTCCAGTGTGTCCATTTGCGGGCCTATCAGTAGTGAAGCAAACGCCGGTGTCAATCCGTGTTTTATCACATCCAGTAGGTTGGTTTCTCCCAGCTGGGTGTCCAACCTAGAGTTTTTTGTTGTGATTCGCAGCACAAAATCTCTAATGGTTTCTCCATCTTCTTGCTTTGCCGTGAAAATTTCGGCCCTGTATTTGAATTGTGCTCCTGGGGGTTCATATCTTCTGATCAACAGCTGCTTGAACTTCGCCCAGTCCAAGTTAGACTTCACAATTGATCGGAACCACATTAGGGCTCCTTCGGATAACAATTCTGGCAATCCCTTTATGATATCTTTTGTCGGCAAATCTCGTGCCACTCCCAGTTCTTCTATTCGGCAAATGAATTCCCTGACATCTGATTTTCCGTCGAACTTAATTCCCCATGTTGTCAGGTTTACGACACGTTTTTCTCGATACACGTATCGCGTGGGGTAAGATGTTTTGTGCATATACGTGAGATGTGCAAATTTTCTCACTTGGACCGGCAAATTTCTTACTAGGACCGCAAAAAATTTTGGACCGTGCTCTATACACACTGTTAAAATAATGTTTAAATTTCATCGCGTTTGGTCACAATCTTCAAATATGTGTGAAAAACATAACACAAATTCTCTCACTTGGACCAGCAAATTTCTTACTTGGACCGAAAAAAATGTTGGATTTTTTTACCGCATTGACAGCAATGGACCGTGTTGTATGCTAAAGGTTAAAATGACGTTTAAATTTCATCGCGTTTGGTCACAATAAATATGTGAGAAACACATAACGCAAATTTTCTCACTTGGACAGGCAAATTTCTTACTATGACCGCAAATAATGTTTGACCGTGCTCTATGCACACTCTTAAAATGACGTTTAAATTTCATCGCGTTTGGTCACAATCTTCAAATATGTGAGAAACACATAACACAAATTTTCTCAGTTGGACCGGCAAATTTCTTACTAGGACCGCAAAAAATGATTGACCGTGCTCTATGCACACTGCAAAAATGACTAATAATTTTCATCGCGTTTGGTCACAATCTTCAAATATGTGAGAAACACATTACACAAATTTTCCCAATTGGACCGGCAAATTTCTTACTAGGACCCCAAAAACGGTTGGACCGTGCTCTATCCTCACTGCTAAATGACATTTAAGTTTCATCGCGTTTGTTCACAATTTTCAAATATGTGTGAAAAACATAACAAAAATTTTCTCACTTGGACTGGCAAATTTCTTACTAGGACCGCAAAAAATTTTGGACCGTGCTCTATGCACACTGATCAAATGACTTTTAAATTTCATCGCGTTTGGTCACAATCTTCAATTATGTGAGAAACATCTAACACAAATTTTCTCAATTGGACCGGCAAATTTCTTACTAGGACCCCAAAAACTGTTGGACCGTGCTCTATCCTCACTGTTAAAATGACGTTTAAGTTTCATCGCGTTTGTTCACAATTTTCAAATATGTGTGAAAAACATAAAGAAAATTTTCTCACTTGGACCGGCAAATTTCTTACTAGGACCGCAAAAAATGTTGAATTCTTTAATGGCATTGCCAGCAATGGACCCTGCTGTATGCACACTGTTAAAATGACGTTTGAATTTCATCACGTTTGGTCACAATCTTTAAATATGTGAGAAACACATTACGAAAATTTTCTCACTCGGACCGCCAAATTTCTTACTAGGACCGCAAAAAATGTTGGACCGTGGTCTATGCACACTGTTAAAATGACTATTAAATTTCATCGCGTTTGCTCACAATCTTCAAATATGTGTGAAAA
>JADDOH010002533.1:0-25380 GCA_016648135.1 Agrypnia vestita | reverse complement strand
TTTCGTACTTTGGTCATATAATGAGAGGCGAAAAGTACTCCATCCTTCAGCTCGTCATGAAGGGGAAGATTGAGGGTCGCAGAGGGGTCGGAAGGAGGCGGCATTCCTGGCTTCAAAACATCCGAGAACACATCTCTAATGTGTTTATTTTCCTATGTCTCAGATCCGTATAGAAAGATTGCAAAGATCTGACAATCCTCCTGACCTTAATGGACCCTGTGTTGCAGGTGTGTATGTTCCTAGGAAAGGTTTGTGCAAACATCTTGTTCCGGACGCCGGTCCTGGCAACTCCAAACGGCCCTCTACGGTAAAATCTATGGAAAACTCTCGAGGGAAAATGGCGCGGACGGCAAGCCCAATTCCGCTCCCTCGCTTCGACGAGTGTACACGCATCCTATCTGTTCTCTCCGTGTAACTTAACTTGTTACAAATCCTAACTGTTAGATAATCTTGTGTAATTAAGCAGAATCGTAGGTACGAATGTCTTATTTAAAGAAATCCATGCCATCACTTTTCCCTTTTCATTGGTCTGCAGTAAGTGCAAGTGGTACACTCACTCTCTCACTACTCTCACTCTCTCTCGTTAGATCCCTGAATTGTTCAGTAGTTCAATTTCTCTGACAAGATTAACACGCATGTGAACAATAGTGGTGATAGTTTTACAATACTATGGTTGGGATGTATAGTGTAGCAGTGTAGTGTTGGTCCTGACGAAGAAACGGGTACGTCTCGAAACCGGTAAATCTGGTAGTGGTTTTTACTAAGTTTACTAACATTCTGCAAGTGGTACATGTTATAACCTGCAATAATCATAACATAAACGGTAAATCGGTGACCCCGACGTGATTTGAATACGCAACCTTCTGATACGTCTCGCGGCTTTGACTTTTTATCTCTTTCTACCAATCTCAGACTGACCTCTCATCAGTTTATCTCCTGATCGAAATCTCAACACGTGTCATAACGCGCGCACTTCTGTGCCTTATTAGACGCGCAGCCTGCATAAAGTACGTTCGGGTAATGTTATCAGCTTCACGAAAACGTAATTGGGAAGGTAAAACGACATCTGTATAATGTTTTACGATTATTCGATATCGTCCTTGTACAAGGAAAATCAATTATCAATATTTTATCATCCATTAATCTCAATTTATCGTGTAATTTATAAATTGTTTATTGGATCATTAATATTTATGCACAATATTGTGGGTGCGCAAGGAAAATTCTCTATTTATGGTCAGGTAGTAAATAAAATGTATAAACCTCGGGAGGTTTGCGAAGAGGTCAGAGATTATATTGCTGATCTCAAGAAATGGAGATTGCGAAGGAATGTGGACCAGCAGAGCTTGAGTCATAAATGGTCACAGTCAGTCTACCGGACGGACGCATACTGTATTACATACCGCATACGTATGCGTCCGTCCTGACGAAGATTCAGTGGCATCGAAACCGGTAGACGTAGAGTTACTCCAAGTGGTCAATACAAAGTAATTTAATTAATGAATAATTAATTCTTCTTCTTCTTCGTGTGCCCTGTCGGGTCCCCCCGACGTCGGCGATCATCTGGGAGAAAGTTTCCTTGTCCAGGGCAGTGCGGAACAGCTCTTCCACGCTTCTTATCCCGGTCCACTCTCGGATGTTTCCAAGCCAGGAATGCCGCCTCCTTCCGACCCCTCTGCGACCCTCAATCTTCCCCTTCATGACGAGCTGAAGGATGGAGTATTTTTCGCCTCTCATTATATGACCAAAATATGAAATTTTACGGAGCTTTACTATGTTGAGTAACTGTCTGTTTGTATTTGCTCTACGTAAAACTTCAACATTACTAGTCATATCAGTCCAATATATCCTTAACATTTTACGATGTATCCACATTTCGAACGCCTCTAGGCGATTTAGAGTAGTCACCTTCAGCGTCCATGCTTCAACACCGTAAAGTAGAACAAGTCATTACAGAGTAGACTTTTCATCTTATTAAAAGATGCACGGGCTGTCTCTATTCTGCATCTCCGTATCAGGGTCCAGATTGTCAGTAATAATACTGCCCAAATACTTAAACTGTTTTACTCTCTCAATGTTAATTACTTTAACATCTTTAATATACTTTGACATCTTTAACAATTAATTAATATCTTATTTTTGTCGGTTAATATAAAATAATATTATATTTTAACGTAATCGCCCCCTCGCCGAAAGGGTTCGCCGAAGATGAGCGCACAAAGAAGTGACGTTTTAATAATATCCAGTACACGATGTCCCTCCCCTTTGTCACCGGACACTCCCGGGGAGGCGCTCGTTAGCCGCCGGACACGATGTTCACTTTTGGAGCATACTGTATTTCACACAGTAGGGCTTGCTAATATGCGTTTGAAACTCTATAAGATTTTCCTGTACCAAACTAATCGCCCGCTTACGTCACACGTTTCCAGGCCAGCACTCGGGGGAGATTAAATCGGGCAAAACTTGCAGCGTGGCATATTCAATATTAGATAGAGAAGAGATCCATCCATATATGTAAAACTCATATATTTCTAATGCCCATAAGTGGAGGCACAGTATACTAAGAACAGTAATACGTCTTCATACAAACTGGCCGCTACCCATTAGAATGTGTGCGTGCGTGCTCGGCGCCGTGTACGCACGCACTGTGACGCACACATTGACATAGAATATGGGGGCACAAGGCGGCGGCAGTAAGGGCCGTGCCTTCGGTGCCATTCGCGCTCGCAGCCGCCGCTTTAGAAAAAAAATGCGCTTCCTGAAAAAATGTTTTTTTTTTATGTTTGTGGTGCTTTACTAAAAAGGTGTGTTGTTTATCACAAAGACTGTGAGTTGTTAAAAGTCTACGTTGATGTTAATCAGCGTTCTTGCAATTTAAGTGCAGAAACTAGGTATACTAATTACAGAAATTTTCGGGTTTCGTGTCTACCTTATGCGTCGGAATCTCAGACGCTACGAGTTAAAAGAAAGGGAGTAAAAATAAAGTGACAACCCTAGCGTCAATGCAAGAGTAGGCTAATAACTCGCCGACAGCCCGGAGATAAACTACTGTTCTGTGTATACTGTGGTAGAACGATAGAATAAATAGTAAGTGGGCAATTTTGCACGTTCCCAGTGAACCCGGAGCGCCCCCGCACAAATGTAAATTGTTAAAAATCAATGATTAACACAGTTCTTTCACGTTTTACATAACTAGCTTTTTTCGCAATTTTATCACAATTTCTTTTTCGCAATTTTATTTATTTATTAATAATACACGCCTTGATTTGGCTTTTACATCATAACTATCTTAATATATAGGAATGAGAAAAAATGAAACAGTGTTAACGATATAAATGCAAAAGTCATAAGAAAATACCACAAGTAATTATATAGAAAATATTAAGTAAGTAAGCAAAAAGAAAGTAGTAAGAAGTAAAAGCAAATATAATATGTAAACAGTAGATACAAAATAACAATTAAGAAGATAAATACAACAAATAATACATGACATATATAGTAAAATTGATAAAATAGTGAAGGAAACCAGACCTACAAATCCTCTTACTGGACGCTTGTCCGTAGGGTCATTTTCATTAATGAAAATACAAAAATTTTAACAATATTTCTATTAGCCTCACGGAGACAAATCTATTTATATTATGATAAATATACACGTCTCCCATATAAGTAAGTAGCTTCAACATATACGGGTTTTTTTTTGTAAAAAAATTATAACCTCGCAGGACTATAATCTTCCTTTAATTATGAATCGAAAATGTTCAAGCAACCTTGACCTAATATCAATAGTTATGGGGATGGTGAAGGTATTGAAATAAATTCAAATTCTGGGTGGTTGACACTCGATAGTGAAAATATAATTTGTTTTGCCTTTAAAGGGTAGAATGAATTCAAAAGAAATTTTTAGTGGAAGACTTTTTGTTTTCGGTATTGATTTTGAATTCAATTGTAAAGACCTATCTTGTACCTACAGCGATACGAATTACTGTACCTACCTCGTTCATTCATCCAGCGTCTGACTGAAGTCGAACGCACGTCCTACTTTTTAGAGTGCTATTTTTAGAGCATTTTAATTTACAAAAAAGCATAATATAAATAATATAATAAAAAAAAACATAATAGTTAATATGTATTGGATAAGCTCAATTCTAGCCATTATTGTCACTTAGAAAATAACTAAAAAATTTCGAAATTTTCCTGTGTATCTTTGTGAAAGGCCATTTTGAAAATATGTATTAAAAAAAGGTAACTTTGTTTACTTTCACTTTTTGTACATAACGATTAGAACGTTTTCGATGCTAACGAATCATCTTCAGTAATGTAACAATAATACTAACTTAAGACTAAAGGACGGCGTGAGGAGTGGGGTGAATATAAGTATGTGTAAGAATATTAAGTCCGGTGGGTGTGTAGGTGTGGTCATTAGACGCAGAAGAAAGGACCTAATAGATGATATTTGAAATTTGATCACATTGTTACTATTAATCGGTAATATTGTCAATATTCAATTAGTATAAAATATATTTTTTATAACTAAAATGTTTAAAATCGTGATTTCTTTTCTTTGTTTAATATAGAGGAAGAATATTATTTAATTAATTAAAATAAATTATAGAAGTCCCGCAGATACGTAGGTATTTATATGGAAAATATGTATAAAAGTCTCTATTGGCCACGGTGTCTGGCTTAAGTGATATAAGTGAAATTTATACAAATGTTTGATGACAAATTGTTATATTTGTATATGTACGACAACGATGATATTATTTACATATTACACAGTACTCTACAGATTTGAAATAATCCTTAATAATAATAAAAGTAATCATACCTACGTTATCTTTTCGATATTATTGTCCACTTCATCACAAATTACAGGTACTTAAAAGGGGATGTGTATCACTTAGTTTATCCAAATGTCAAATCTGTGAATAATTTCACAAGTTCATATTTAGCTCAATTTAAGTATTACTAACAATAATAAATAATCAGTACTGGCATGTTCAGTAATTGTTTATTTTTATGCATATACAGGTGTCTCATAGCTCGAAGTAAAACTTAGGAGGAATATTCTTCATTTTTTTTTATATCTTTATTATTTTGTTCTCACTATACTGTCAGCTGCTCGTCTCGCACAGATGGCCAGGATACAAATAAATAAAGAAGTCCGTATTTTCTTCGAAGAGACAAAAGAATGAATCAGTGTTGTGCGGGGAATATACTGGAACCGTCCCTTAGTTATAAATTTAAATTTGGAACGTTCGCGTTGCACCCCGGCCCCGAGATGTGGGTCACGGTAGTGGTTGTACGGCCCGGTGCGTGACGTCATGCACCGCCTCCTTGGCCGGATGGTGAACAGTTCACCCGGGGAGCATTTTTGGGAGGACCGCAATATCCGCCCCACACCCCTTTTGCAAATGTTATATTTACAAATCATTGAATGGTGCAAATAATTGCAAATCTTTATTACTATGCGGGGATTTAAATTACCAGGTGACGAATTTAATAGGATTTCATTGATATAATGGATACGTACATATGAAAGGTTCATTTTATAATTATATTGTAAATCAGGTGCCAAAAATATTGTTCATGTTATAAAAATGTTTCTCGTGATGTTGACTTTTAATGTTTTTAATTTATTTTTATTTTTACCATGTTTTGATTGTTATAATTTATTTTTCTGCATTTGTGGTCTGTGTATAACGTGAGTATTTTGTGGAAAAATTTAAATGGATGGTAAGAAATTTTTATCTATTTATTTATTATTTTATTTTCTACATAAGATTAGACTAAAACATCCACATCAGATTTTATAAAAATAAATTTTATCATGACCTGACAAAATATAATCAGAAAATTAAATAAAACTGCGTTAACGTAAAACTTTTAATTTCGAGTGAGAATATTATGAATAAATTATGGTTATCTCTGATTTAGGACATTGCATGTACCTAATATAACTGACACACTTTTTTGTATTCAAATCAGTTGTTGTTTTCATGATATCTCCTAAAGTACTAAGAATTTTTAAAAATTTATTTTTGACCAAAATGTTAGACGATACCTTCCTGTTCGAATTGTTTTTATGTATTCTTAAAGTATTTAATACAATATATTATTTCATTCATTCATTCATCTTCATCCCCTTGTCCTAGAAGGGTCGGGGGCCCAAAGACTCGACAAGGTGTTTCCATGTTCTCATGTATGAGTCAACCTCTCTAGACCCATTCTGTTCTGTAATTTTTTTATATTTTCTAATATATACAGCATTAGATATAAGTATATTCAAAAGTAAGTATCAAGTATTTTTTCTTAAAAGTCGTCACATTTCATCCCTAATATCCCCTGGTAGTTTCATATATCATTTTATTCTACTGTACATGATAGAAGTTTGCATCTTTTCTTCTTTTGGAATGGTAACCTTATTTCATATTTTCTTCTTGTATAGTTAGTGGTCATGTTCATGTTGAGTTTTTTTTATTTTTCTTAATATTTCTAAGGAATTGTTGTGTCTCTAATTTTATATGTAAATAGAAGTACATTCAATTTAATTATTTTCTAAATGTCATTATCTGTAAGCTTTCTAGCATCACTTTGATTCTTGTGTATCGATTTATTTTTAGTAAAGTCTTTAAACTTTATTCTGGAGTATTGTTAATTTTTTCAATTCTTCTTCATTAGCCAGAAATAGTATACTGCTGCAGTAGTTGATGTGGGGAACTATTATTGCGTTATATATATTTTGGCACGATTCTGTTTTAACATTCTTCTTATTCTAATTCTTCCTAAGAATGAAATTCGTATTGCTATTTTTTTTATTTCATAATTTGTATTGAATGATAATTTTAATTTATGATCTAAATTTCTCTGCTTATTAATTAAGTCTCTTTTCTCTTGTTTTAATATTATTTATTCTTTCTTGTTGTATTTTTTTCAACATGCCTAAGTTTTTCTGCTAATAATTAATTTTCTTTTTCTTTTGTTTAAATTTTTTATTCTTTCTTGGTGTATTATTCTTAACATGCCTACATTTTTCTGCTTACTAATTAAGTCTCTTTTTCTCTTGTTTATTTTTTCTTATTCTTTCTTGTTGTATTATTCTTAACATGTCAAAGTTTTTCTGCTAATAATTAAGCCTTTTTTCTTTCGTTTCAATTTTTATTCTTTCTTGTTGTATTATTTTTAATATGCCTAAGTTTATTTCATAACATTTTTATCATTATTAACATATTTCTAAAAGTGGAGACCTGTAATTGGCCATCTATATTATATTAATGTTTTCGATGCTTCTTTGTTGTGCTGTTGGTCTTCCGTGAATATAAATAAAATAATAATTGTTAAAAGATAACAATAAACCACAAGCATTCGTATATTAAAAACATGTATATGACACGGGCATGAATATCATTTTTTATTTTATAAAACTTCATTAAAATAAACTTCACAGAAAACTTCATTTCGTTACGCATTCCTGCTTGTTGACAACGCAAGTGGTACATGGGTAATTTGGGAATTTATTTATAAAATTATGATACGTGTTCTTTAATTCCGATATCTGCGAATATTATAATTATTTATTTCTCCTACTCTACTGCGATCTGAATGATTGCACTGTGACGCGCGTTGAATTAATTATTGTTTGACAGTTCCGCTGGATACGCAAGGGGTAAACAATAATCCAATCGCGGATGTTTTCCGCACCGGCTTAACTATTCTCATTAACATTGCGTCGAACAATACAAACATCCCAACAGCGACACCTGACGGATTGGGGCTGTTTCAACTACGTATGTCACTCATTCATTCATCATCGGGAGGGTGGAAGACCGCGTGACGTCACGGCACCCCTCCACGGAGGAAGGCATAATCGGCACCGAGCCGCTTTGCTTCTCCCGGGAAGCGACCCAGTGACCCAATACGTCGCACAGCCCGAAGCCGATCGCCGGGCCGCGAGCTAACCCGGATAGGGGTAGAGAGCCGAGTAAATTTACCATTTTGTAAAAGAATCCAAAACAAATCATAACGCGATATTTTTTTAAGTCTCCTATATTATTAGGTTCCCGTTTGCTGGATGCAGGTTTCGTCGACTGGCGGGACAGAGTAGGTTCGGGAGGTTGCCCTCGGTGAAGGCTGCGCGGCGCGGAGGGGCGAGGAGGGCCTGGGAAACTTTGTGGCCGAAGGTGATGCAGCAATATGAATGGAATACTATGACGCCACTCCGTTCAGCTCCACACGGGGCCGCAGGGGGCGTGTTGGTAGACACGTAAACCGGGTATGTTCCGCATCGGCCTTTACCCTTACAACTTATCTAACGATAATTACAAGGGAAGATAATTTATTTATTTGCTTGACTCTTGAAATACAACTCGATTCAAGTATGATTTTTTATAACGGAAAACTTTTTTTCTAGGACCATTACTGTAAATTTAAAAATACCTTTTCGTTATGAGATTTAATGGATATCTTTGATAAAACTTTATTATAATTTCCTTCGTCAGGGTCATATATACTAATTGCTAAGTCTGCAATTATTCTTATTTTTTACAAATCTTCAATTTTATACGTTAGTAATGTTGGTCTTAAATTGTATAATCAACATAATACAATACAAATTAGAACAATCTTTGATAAAAATTCTTATATGTGTATAATTATTAAATGTAATGATTTATACGAATTACATGTAAATTTGTACTAAATATGTTATTTATCAAATAACGGTGACGGTGACTGTAATTGAGGGCGGCCACGGAAAACGTAGCATGACAAGGTAAATCAGACACTAGAACATGGTCTCAAAATCGACTTACATTAGAAGGTATATGAATTTGGATGATGGGAGAGTTGTACGTCAGGAAAAAAGTGTGTACTTCGTTTTTCCTCGAGGAGAAACGGTGTGATAGAAAGATAGTTTGTATTTTCAATTTATACTTTGAATAGATAGATATTCAATGAACATTTGTTAGAAGCCAAACAAGAGTTGATTAGATGGGAAGGTAGTAAATAACTTGCGATGTGCTGACGAGTAGGTACGTCTTCAAAGTAATGTGAGATGTCTACAATTACTGCTGAGTAAAGTTGCGAAGGCATGCGAGAACTTTAGCCAGAAACTCACAGCTAACAAATCAAAACATACCTCAGGTCAATAAAGATGATAGTGTTATTGTTACTGTCAGTAAATTTGAGAAGGTTAAACTAATTATGTAGCTACGAGGTCTGTTCAGATAATAACTGTTAATTTTTTTATTTATTATTAAATGATTATTGGTCCATATCTCCTTCACATTACTTCTTTCTCCTATTCACATACTTTTCCCGGCGTTTTCGTTTTGTGAAGCAGTCCTGGATATCTTCATTTGAAATGGTCTTTAAGTTCCATGACGAATTTTCTTTTTGTTATCAATAACCTCAAAACAAAATCCTTTCAGCACTGATTATAATTTCGATTATAAATAAAATAAAATTGCAGAGCCAGGTCCGGCGAGTGGTGAGATTGAAAGAGGATAGTTATGTGATTTTTGACACAAAATTGACGAACTGACAAAGCTGAGCGTGCGGGCACATTATCGTGGTAAGGAAACTACAGGAAACTGGTCTTCTTTGGCAGATTTTTTGACGTGACCGTTGAAAATTTTCTTGGCAGTCAATCGGCGATTTGCACGTTCCAGATCGTTGAATTTCTAACGTAGGTGACACTGGTCGAAGTCGATGCCCTTCGTGGTCAAGGGTACCCTTCAATAGACCGACATCCACTTTTAAATCGTGAAAACTATGTTTAACATCGCGTACGGCCCGGAGAATCATTTCCATATATTGTTTCAATAGTTGAAAAGTTTTCCCATTTTCACGCAAAATTTTACGATGCACCATTGCTCCCGAAAATCTCACATTACAAAAATCGCACCTAACGCTTAAACACGTTGCATTCAAATAACAACATGAAAACTAAACGAAATACCTATAAAAAATCCAAAAACATACGGTTATAGGGTAGTTATGCCGAACGCAATTCCGCCAAGCGCACGTTACTAAATATCTCCGTTGGCCCAAACTTCAAATTGTTTACTTTCTGAACAGACCTCATAAGTAGGATGCAGCAGTATAATGATAGTTGGGAGTTTTTCAGTGATGTTTTGTTTTGAGATTTCCGCGAGCGCTATACATATGGAACAAATGTCATTTCTGGAATGTGTTGCGTTTCTAGTAAATGGTCTCCCTGAGAAGGTAACTTTGGAGGCTTTTTTGATTTAGCCTTAACAAAATGGCACGTGATACCGTGCCGAAACGTAGGTCTTCTCAGGAAGACCATTTACTAGAAATGCGAGATATTCCAGAAATGACATTTGTTCCAGTGGCTGTGTACGTACTACATGTTCAAGCTTCTTACCGAAAATTTTTTGAAGAGAAAATGCAAGACAATATATGTGAGGTATAAAAGCAAAGGTAGCAATGTCCAAAAAATTTAAAAAACGTTTTGTTTGCGGTCACCGAGGTTTACTAATTTAAAATGTACTGAATTCTAGATTTTATGTATATATATATATATGTAAAATAATATGTAAAATCAAAACTAAGCATTCAGACTGCTGTCATTAAATCGACAATTACCGACCATTACACCTAGGGCAACACGGCTATACCACAAAACTACAACTTAAGCAACATCTAACAAATAAACTTCGAAGAACTTAAAACTGATCTAATTACAGAAAGCTGAATAGACGTATTAAAAGAAAAACAAGCGGATGTAGCTTTATCTAGATTCTTAAACATTCTTAATAAAAATATTGAAAAAATACTACCTCTTATGTTAGAAAAATAAATAAATGCATAAAACCCTGGATAACATCGAATATAATAAAATGCACTCACAAACGTGACCAACTTCATCAGCAAGTAAAAAAACATCCATTCAACCATTCACTATATCAGTATTATAAAAGATACCGTAATATATGTAACAACATAATAAAAAAAGGAAAGAACAACACTACAAACAAAATATCGAACAAAACAATAATACTAAAAACATATGGAATGTCGTAAAAGAATTAAATGGAAATTTAAGAAAAAAAAGAATTTAAAGAATTAAAGAATTTAAGAAAAAATGGATGAAACACATTAAAAAAGTAACATTAATACTTTGGTCCGCTATTTCTTTCTTATCACTGATAAGAAAGAAATAGCGGATAAACTAAACCTTCACTTCTCCACAATTGGTGAAACACTAGCGCGTAAAGTACTAAATAAATATAAACAGCAGTCACACTATGATAATATAAAAACTAACGGATCCCATCTCCCCAAATTTGAGATCTCCCCTATCTGTTACAAAGATGTGGAAAAAATAGTAGATAACATGAACATAGACTGCTCTTCAGGCCCGGACGGAATATCCACTAGAGTAATTAAATCGTTCAAAGAAATATTACTAAAACCTATAGTTCATATATTTAATTTAAGCATCACAAAAGGTATTTTCCCGTCCCAACTAAAAACGGCTAAAATCACACCCGTACATAAAGCTGGCAATAAAGACGATCCAAATAACTACCGACCAATATCCATCCTAAATTTACTATCTAAGCTGCTAGAGAAATGTGTTTGTAATCAATTCACCAACTTTTTAGAAAAATATCAAATTTTAGCCAACAACCAGTTTGGATTTAGAAAAAATCGGGGTACACAAGAAGCAATACAGGAAGTTATTGGTTATATTTCAGACAAACTTGACAATAATAAAAAATGTATAGCAATAGCACTAGACTTGACGAAAGCTTTTGACACAGTTTCACATGAAAAAATGCTTCACAAACTAAAACAGACTGGACTTTCGGGAGCAAGTTACAACTGGTTCAAAACTTACCTTAGAGAGAGAACACAATTTACACAACTTGACAAAACTAAATTAAATTAAAAAAAATAAATAAATAAATAAAAACAAAACTAAAAAAAAAAACATATCATCAAATACGGAGTCCCTCAAGGAAGTAAACTAGGACCTGTTTTATTCCTCCTATACATAAACGATTTATGCAAGCTAACAAAGGGGGGGAAATAGTTACTTTTGCAGACGATACAGTACTCCTGTTTCAAGCTTCAACATGGGATCTTGTTTTCAAAGCAGCTGAACTGGGTTGCAACATAGTAAAACACTGGCTGGAAAATAATTTGCTAACAGTCAATCTCAAAAAAACTAAGTATTTGACATTCAGCATAGATAAAAGAGGGCAGCCATCTAGCGATTTAAAATTGACTATGCATGATTGCCAACACCAAAACTGTGGTTGCACCCCCTTGGAAAATGCAGATAGTGTAAAATACTTGGGAATCACAATAGACAGGCACCTAAACTGGAAACTTCACATTGAACTATTATCGGGAAAACTTTTAAAACTCATTTATCTATTTAAATCCATACGTAATATTTTTAATAAACAGCAACTCAAAACTATCTATTATGCTCTTGCTCAGTCATTTTTGAACTACGCGATTCCAAGTTGGGGAGGTACTTACAAAACCACATTAAAACCAGCTATAACGGCACAAAAAATCTTGCTCCGAGTCATTAATAAGAAACCATTTACATACCAATCAGACAGACTATTCAGAGAATTTAATGTACTGGACTTTAGACAGCTGTTAAGTCTACCCTCATCTTCTACATCAAAAACACAAACCACCTAACCGCAACCAGTAACTCGCATTCACATAATACTAGACAAGCATTACGTAACCTTGACGAAATACCAAAAACTAAGACAACACATGGACAGAAAAATTACTTATACATAGGGCCTAAAATATTTAACATATTTAAAACAGACTTCCCTGGCTGGCCCTCCGATCTCCTCTCCCCTAATAAATAGAACAGCCTTTCGCAACCAATCTGGCTTTCTTCCAAAGGTATTGAAGGCGAACTGAAAATTTACTTACTGTAATTGCATAATAATGTCTTCAAATAAAAATATATACCTATATAAATAAATAAATTAATTAAGGAAAATAAAAAATAATCTTAAACAAAACTTTAACCCTTTTTACATTAAATAATTATTCTACACATATTTACACTTGGACGTAAGACTTACTCAACTTTCACTAACATTCCACTTGATACTTTGTAGATACATAATTACTACCTAATGAAAATAAATACTACGGACGAATTCTAAAAAATATCATAATTGTGTTCTATAACGCCACTCTGGGACAGGCGTAGCCTAGTAGAGTGGCATAATCCACAAATTAAACAAAACAAAAAAAATGTGTAATTTATCTTATGTTTTATTGTTAAATAAGTATTAAGTACCTTTATTTGTAAACAAGGATTTTTTTTAAATAAAAAAAATAAAAAAATATACATACATAAATTCTCGAATTCAGTACATTATAAATTAGTAATCCTCGATGACTGCATTATTTTTTTTTGGATATTGCTGCCTCTACTTTTAAACCCCACATATGTGTAATTAGTTTTTCCAATTATTATGTGTGTATACAATAACCGGAAAAAAACAGTGCGTATATAAGTTGGTCTAAAAAAACTCGCCTAGTGATCTGGCGGTTGAAAGTTCGAGCCTCGTTCCAAAAGAACGAGTTATTTCTATTTTCATAGCACAAGCGTTGAGTTGAATTTGAAATGAGTGTTGATGTTATACATATATTCCGTATACTCGTTAATATTTTTTTAAAGAAGATAGATTATTTACGTCGATACGTATACTGACATGTCATTCGGGGTGTGGATAACGAGACTAGCTGAATATTTATTTTTCATATGCCACGCATACCATAATTATTATTATTTTTTAAACATCGAGTAAACTGTTGGATTTCATTTAATTGATTTTTCATGTTTTATCTCTACTGTATTCTATCCTCATTCACCTTATTACCTGAAATCCAAATTCAACTTTCTATCTAATCATGACCTTCCACTCCTTTAGCTGACAATACTTCACTATTTATCCCCATTCATAGTACTGAAGTACAGTCAGCTAGGCTGTGCAATTAAGTACGCATAAATAATAAAAATCTTCAAAAATAGACTCAAGCAACTATACCTTTTCCAAAACCTATTTTAACCTTTCCTTGTTCCTAGTCATCTTCTACTCATCTCGTTATCGTAGAACTGGGTTTTTTCACTAACATTGTATAACGCAAATCAATTTTAATCGTTCCATTAAATTGTGTGGTTTATTATAAGAAGTTTTATCAACTGGCAATAAGCCCGCTATTGTAATTTTATACAAAAATTTGTGTATCAAAATTTGTAAACAATCATTTTATAAATGAAATAAATAAAACTCTGTTACACAAACACACACAATATTACCGTCAATATCAAATCATCCAATAAAACTTTAGCTATGTAAACCGATCGATATCAAATCAACATTTTTATTTTTAACTTTTTTCTCGAAAATTGTTTACTAGTAATCGAACAGTACCTTCTAGAAAACTCTTCATTTTTTTACGAATTCCAATTGACCAAACAACCGTAAATAAACACACTAGAAATCCCAAAATATCCGCGGTAATCCTCTATTGAACTCCAAATATAGGATCAGTGTAAATAATTTACTCGCAACAAATGAAATTCCTAAAATAGACTTCGGAAAAGGCCTCCGGGCATTAGTAAATAAAGGAAAATATAAGCTGTTTCAAAATAAGTGAATCATTGTATTTTTCGTGACCTAAATTCATTACTTAGATTTTCATTGACAAAAATCGTACATGGTGTTTAAAAAAGATATTTTTTATTTATTTATTTGTATACGCCCATTAGGCTTTAACATAAAGAATATAAAATTAATTTCAAAAAGCACATTTATTAAACAATATCTGTATAGCACCAAAACATGAGTATAGAAGTTAAAAATATAAAATAAAGAGCAGCAATGTGTATAGGCTTTTACATAAAAAATATAACATAAAATTAAATGAATATACATTAAACAATATTAGTTATAAATAGCAAATTATAAAAAGTTTCAGGAATAGCACCAAAACATGAGTATAGAAATTAAAATTATGATTTACATACAGGTGTCTCGTAGCTGGAAGCAAAAATAATTTACTATTGATTTATAACGTTTTCGATGATAACGAATCATCTTCAGTAATGTTAATAATACTAAACTTAAGACTAAAGGACGGCGTGAGGATTGGGTGGGTATTTGGGCGTTGTCACTAAGAGGGAGAACTTAACACATAGAGTTTGAATATTGATTACATTTTTGTTACTATTGATCGCTAAATTTTCTTAAATATTTAATTTATTTTTTTCACGTATGTTGATTAAGTCTACGCCACTATTATCAAAACGATAACCTTCAGTTTTCACGTCGTCTGCCATTTCTGAATTGTAATTTTTTTTATTCCCCTTTAGTGTTCATCGATCCTTGTGTCTATTTTTCTTCTTATAATAATCGTTATGGTCGTTATGTAGAAATAGTGAAAGTAAACAAAGTTATCATTTTATTTAATATATTTTTTTAAATGGCCATTCACAATGTTACACGAAATTATTTAAAAATTTTCTTTATATCTTATAGAATCTTGATTATTTTGTCATCTATTATTAGTTTTTGTTCCGAAAATAAAGTAAAATCATGAATAGGTACATGAATAATCATACAGAACTAAGCCAAGAATTTCTAATTGTATTTTAGAACTTAAATGAAATTATTTACTTGCAGTTTCTCCCCACTCTTTTCCCAGACATCGCATCCACCTGTATCCAATGGAAACATTGTTTTGCAAAACAATTGCACCTTAGCGCCACATTTGTTGCAACTAAATCTGTTGCGCGGGCAACGTCGCGTAGGGTACAGACCGCTAGTTCTTAATAATTGTAGTGTATTTTTTTAAGGATTATTATATTATTTAACTAGCTGTTTGTACCCTGCGTTGCACGGGTTAAGGATTAAGTTGAATATAAATTTGTGGGGGGAAACAAAGGTTTGATTCGAACGGTATAGATTTGCATCGAAAATATGTCAGGGGAAGGGAACGGGTATGAGAATAGAAGGGAAATATCGCCTATGTTACCCGCTGAATCCTAAAGAATAAGTTTCCAAATTTTGAGTCCGATCGGTCAAACGGTACAGATTTGCATCGAAAATATGTCAGGGGGAAAGGAGGGGGTATGAGAATTGGGGGGAAATGTTGCCTATGTTACCCGCCAGGTCCCAAAGCATAAGTATGCAAAATTTGAATCTAATCGGATAAACGGTGTGGATTTGTATAGAGAACAGACAGACAGACAGACAAACATTGAGTTATATAGGTATAGATGTATTCGTAATATATATAACGTATTCTTATGCGCAAAGTACATATGCAGTTTTGCATGATGCCTGTATAAAATATATTATATGTGAATATACAGGGTATAACAGAGCTTCCACTTTACAAGTAGAATCCTTCCTTGATTATGAGTAGAAATTGTTCAAGCAACCATGACTAATATTATTATAACAAATAGTTAAGGAGATTTTTTTCAATATTTCCGACTTATTTTTTGTAAAACGTTGGACTATCATAACAGTTACTTATATCGAATATGAAAAATTAATTCCCTTGATGGCTGCTTGAACATTTTCGACTCATAATCAAGACGGGAATCTACCTGTAAAGTATTGTAGACCAGCTCTGTTACACTCTGTATATTATTGTTAGTAATAATAAAAAAACTAAAGTACATTATATTAATTACTTAAGTAGCGTGTACTGTGTACGTTTTACATTACATTTTAAACTATACAAAAATAAGGAAACAACTCGATTTTGAACGTTGCAAATTCGTCTAAAATAATTGTTGGTCACAGGTTTAAGAAATCGCTTATTGTCGAGATGATGCAACTTTAGTTTGGGTTTGCGACAAAATTATTCACAGCCGCGTCAACCAATAGTCAAGTCACATAAGATTGCGTTATGCTGGAATCATGTCACCTCGATTCCAGTCGCCTCACTTCACATCACCAATTCATAAACAGCCTCAGCGTATGTCTTTACAAAATCAGTAGAAAAAATCCCGCACTGGATAAAATATTCACACATTATATTTTCAAATAGGCAAATGAATACAGCATTAATTATCATTGAAAGATTTGGCAAATACTTCGTGGTGCAACATTATAATTTAAAATATGTTTTACTTTACTTTGTAATACACACACACAATATGAGCTATTAAATTACAACTATAGTTTCGAGAGGAGCAGTCCCTCTCATCATCAGTTATAGATAATAACTAACTTAAATACAAAATTTATCAATCTAATTGGGTAGGTCAGGGGGTCAGGAGGGCGCGCGGCAGGGAAGGGTATTTTTTTGCCGAACAGCTCTAGGAGTGGTGAAGTGGTCTGAAATATGATATTATTTATTAATGTGTTTCCAGAATTTAAATTTTTTAGGATTTCAACGGTTTCCAAACTATTCATTATCCATCGTCTATGAGGAACCGAGTGGAGTTATTTTAATTTGTGACTATCGAAAGAATGATTGGTGTTAATTATATGATTGGCAAATTCGGATAAATTGTTATTTTTTAAGCAGCGGCGATGTTCTTTTATGCGTGTATTTAAGTTTCTAGTGGTTTGGCCTATAAACTTTTTGTCACGATGGCCTATATACTTTTTGTCACTTCTCTCGAAACTATAGTTGTAATTTAATAGCTCATATTGTGTGTGTGTATTACAAAGTAAAGTAAAACATATTTTAAACAGCATTAATTAATTTGGTTTAATTTATTACCAAAGAAAGTCCTGGACACGAGTTAAATGTTAGTGCTGTTCTTAATTTTATATTCGCTTAGTAATATTTCACACACTTCTTATTAACTGTCCTTAATTCGCACTAATTATAGCTATTTCTATTCCTTCGATCACTTCTGATAAACTCCGTTAGATGTTCGCTCGTCTAGACAATTCGCCGCGATTTTTTCTTTATTCACTTGCGCTGATCACTTACCTATTAATATCACGAAGCACTGATCACTCTGGTTCGCTCGGTAGTATCACGTTGATGTCGCCTGGTTAACCTCAAAACTGAATTTCCCGAGCCCGCGTCGCGTGATTCCTTATATAGGACAATTTTTCCGAAAGATTCATTCTAGAGGTAACGAGAAGCATGTGGAATGTCCTAGGCCCTTTTGCCGTACACTTACCATGAAATAGAATGTGCCAGAATACTCCAGAGAGATTACTCCGAATTGAATGCTTAACAATCCACCATCACAGTTGACTGTGCACCATCGCGTGTCGCCAATGTTTATTTTCAGCACTTTTAGTAGGCGCATAGCCTCGCTTCAAAATATTCAAAAAGATCTAGTGTTTGTGCTCTGGCTGCACAAAAATCGTGCACGAAAATCATTCAAAAAACCTATTAGAACTTAACCATGACGTCTTCGTCATCATCATCATCAATGTTAGCTCTACCCCCCTGGTGGGTCTTGGCCTCCTCGAGATTGTTCCTTCACTGATCATGGTCTTGTGCCAACTCTTTTCAGTTCTGGATCTCCAATACATGTATTTCTTTGAATACGTTACCTCTTCATCTTTGTTTTGGCCTTGCTAAGTTCCTTTGCCCTATTGGTCTTATATTTGGCAGGGACTTAAGTGTTTATGGGGAAATGTCACCTATGTTACCCGCCAGTTCCTAAAGAATAAGTATGCCAAATATGGGTCAGATTGATCAAACGGTACAGATTTGCATGGAAAATATATCAAGGGAGGAGGAGCGGTAAAGAAGGAGGAGAGAAATGTCCCTTATTTTATCCGCTCAGTCCTAAAGGATAAGTATGCAAAATTTAAGTCAGATCGGTCAAACGGTACAGATTTGCATGGAAGATATATCAAGGTAGAGAGAGGGAGCAAATGTCACCTATGTTACCCGCCGTGTCTTAAAGAATAAGTCAGATCGAATAAACGGTATAGATTTGTATAGAGAACAGACAGACAGACATGAGTTTTTATGTCCAACAGCTTTATAGTTATAAATATTTCGTCCGAATTCGAGAACCAAAAAGTGCATTTTATATATAAACAATTTTGGTGCAAACTACTTGCTGTGTTTTTACAATGAATCCACTTCTAGAATCGTAGAAATATATTTTGTGTTTAATATGGTAAAGCTCCGTAAAATTTCCTACTTTGGTCATATAATGAGAGGCGAATAGTACTCCATCCTTCGGCTCGTCATGAAGGGGAAGATTGAGGGTCGCAGAGGGGTCGGAAGGAGGCGGCATTCCTGGCTTCGAAACATCCGAGAGTGGACCGGGATACGAAGTGTGGAAGAGCTGTTCCGCACTGCCCTGGACAGGGAAACTTTCTTCCAGATGATCGCCGACGTCGGGGGGCCCCGACAGGGCACAAGAAGAAGAAGATTGTTAAATAATGCGGTATTAAAGGATTTTGTGAATCTCAGAATAATGTCGTTTAAAACAATAAGCTCCAAAATGCATTTTCTCATTGGTTCAAACGCTTTATTTAAGCAAAAACAACCGAATGTGAGCAAAAAATTTGAATTCGGAAAATGTTAGGTAGGTACATCTAAATATTTATCTATTGAATACTATTGAAATGGTAGGTACCGGCGCATTTTTTTTTTCACATAATTTGTGCAAATTCGAATGGAACGTTGTGTCATAATTTCAAAGTAATAGTTGAAGAACTTTAGGAGCATAAAGATTTTGGACAATCGAACATTAACATTTTTATTTATATAACTAAAGTAGGTATATAAAAACAAAGTAGGTATACAAAAACATCCTCGTATTCGAAAGTAACGTTTTGCTAAAATTTCTAAGCAATCGGTGAAGAACTTTCAGAGATTATCGATTTTGTACAAACGAACATTTACAGTTATATTTATACAGATTATATTAGCCCTGTAAAGTATTGCCACGAAATGGCAAGCAAAATTAATTGTGCACAAATCGCTTGTAATATATCACAACATTATCGAAGGTTCGAAAATGGCCTACAGCAATCTAGGGTGATCTACAACATTCTGGAAACGCCTCGAATAACCGAGAATCGGCGGGAACCTTTTCCTAAACACTAGAATAATCTAAGAATTTTAATAAAACCAGCGTTTGCAGACATAAATACCGGAACTATACCGCAGCGGGGTCGTAGTGTTTTGACAGTTCGTTCTAAGTTGGCCGCGAGCCGCTAGGCGACGGCCAGGCTGATCAGTCGTGAGATAATCGAAGGAATAAATAAAGCAAAATAATCGACCGGAGCACCTAAATGGCTTCTATATGCAAGAATTGAATATTCTAGGAGCGAAAAATAAGTGCTACCTAGCGATAAGAAGTGTTCAAAGACGAAGTTATGCATTACGAAATAGTGTAGATTAAAGAATAGCGTTTAGTTTAAATCGTGCTGAGTGACTTTGTGCATTGAATAATTAATCATTATCTAATAAATCACTAATAAATTTCCAGTGTTTTCATTTGTCCTCCCGCAGCCACGATACGTGACAATATACATATTTGTATATAGAAGAATATCTCTCCATCTATAAGATCCTTTAATTAAATACTTTTTATATAAATACCTTTGAATAAATATTTCTTGCGTCAAAGAATTCCAATTAGCATCTGGTTGGTGTTGGATAATGAGACCTGCAAGTTACATTATCGTCCGTATAATAATGTTGTGAAAACAGTCAACCACAGACCGATAATTTAATTAAGTATTACTCTTAATTACATAATACCGTGTTTTCTTTGAAAAATTTCATTTCAGAAATGGTTAAGTGGATTTAAATTTAAAAATAACAGTGAATTGAATAGCCTTAGAAGAACAAAACTATCTCATTAACTCATAACTTCAATTAGAAATTGTATGTAAAAATATTAATAATCTTTGCTCTAATTAATTGATAAAAGTAATTATTATAATATTAAATCGTTATCATACCGTACGTAGCCATGCTCAAAACTCATATTATGGTAAGAAAATAGAATTTTCAATCACGCTGTTTCCCCGTGGGGGTAGGCGGAGAGGATAGAACGCCACACTCTTCTGTGTTGACATACAACTCTCGCCTCATCCGTATTCACAAATTTTCGCATGCAAGGTCGCCGGTTGTTGAAGCTTCTAACGGGACCATCTTCCAGTATCTGGTTTATCTGGTCATGCCACGTCTTCCGCGGTCGCTCTCTCTTTCTGGCGCCATCAACACTTGCATTATATATCTTTCTTACCATTCTTTCTTCATTCTTTCGCTTAACATGCCCAAACCATCTGAGCGACCCTTTTTTAATTCTAATAATTATGCTAAGATCAGCTTTACATTCATTCCTTATATCTGCATTCTTTACTCTATCATAAATAGATTTTCACACATACATCTGAGGGATCGCAACTTCACTACATTCAATCTACTTTCATTCCTCTGCTGCCAGCTCCAGGCTTCACTTCCATTCACCACCATCAGTGTTGGTACCATAATTCCATTATGTATCGTTAGTTTTGCCTCATTAGACATATTTCTATTAGAAAATATTGCGTTCAAAGCACCGTTCACCCTATCCCGCAGTCACTCTCCTCTCGAAATCTTTCTCAACATTTCCTCTTTATCGAACATACTTCCCAAGTACACAAACTCATCTACTTGTTCCAAACACTCATTACCTACTAGTATTTCACACGTTGTCTTACGTTCCTCTTTCTCGAATACCATCACTTTTGCTTGTTTACGTTCATAATAAGGTCACTTTCCTTGCATACATCATACATCCTACTTACTAGACTCTGTAAGTCTTGTTCGCTATTTGCCATTAATACTGCATCATCCGCGTACAGTTAACAGCATACAATCAAATCACTTATTTTTGCTCCTACATTCATACATTCCATTTCTTTCACACATTTATCCATGTACAAGTTGAAAAGCCATGAAGACATTACGCAACCCTGTTTGACACCGTTTGTAATATCAAACCATGGTGTGAATGATCCATTGATTCTTACACATGCAGTACTTCCTTCGTAAAGGGATGCAATTACCTGTATAAGTTTACTGTTCACCTTGTAACCAGAGAGTACCTTCCATAACCTTCCTCTTATAACTCTATCATAAGCCTTTTGCCGATCTACAAATGCACAGAAAAGCTTTTGGTTTTTTCCTAAAAACTTTTCCGTCAACACTCGTAGAGAGGGGATCTGATCCATGCATCCTCTTCCACCCACAAAAGTCCCTTCACGTCCCATACCTTTTCTTTCGTCACCGACCTTACTCTTTCTATCAAAATACTTCGATAAAGTTTGCCAACCGAGCTCAAAAGACTGATTGCCCTGTAGTTACCGCATTCCATTCTCGACCCTTTACCTTTGTAGAGAGGCATAATAACTGCTCTTCTCCAGTCAAAAGGTGTAAGGCTCTCCTTCAAACATTGATTAAGGAATGTATGAAGCCACGAAATTACTAATGGGTCACCAGCCTTGATATATTCGGCAGCAACGTTATCATAACCCACAGCTTTACCATTCTTCAAATGCTTTATTGCACACTTTATTTCTTCCATACTTATCTCGCTGACTTCATTCTCGTCATTCATACTTCTGTGAGTATCTCGCCAGATTCCTCTGTTACAGTTCCTTCGCTCTCGTACGTTTCCTGAAAATATTTCATCCATCTATCTTTTAATCCATCTTCACTCATTAACATTTCTCCATTCACTGACTTAATAGCCTTCATACCATTGCTTTCCGCCCCGCATCGAAATTTTTTCACCTTCTTCCAGAAAAATTTGATGTTTTCCCCGAAATTCCCAGACATTTTCAAACCTTTCTCTCTTTTCAGCCGCTCTTTCTCTAAGAAAATAAATCTTCTTGCGTTACTCTGTTAATAAAGAAACGACATTAAACGTTTATTCTTTAATATGTCAAATATTTATTTGATAACCTGATGCAAACTTTGATATTGCATTACTCCATAACTATTAATATATTAGGTCATGGTTGCTTGAACATTTTTAACTCATAATCAAGGCAGGAATCCACCTCTCAATTAAATAATTTTTAAATGATCCCACGCATCATCTATCCTCTAAGATCACTTACTCAAATCACAGAAGATTCTAGGCATAGTCGATACAGTCCTTTTTCTGGACCGCCAGCCTTGAAATAAGTTTATTCGCGAAATTACAAGAAAATGGTCAGTTTCCATCTCTGCGCCCCGAAACACTCGAATATCAACAGTAGCGGCCCTTAGTCTAGAATCAACCACGACAAAATCTTATTGATCTTTCATTACCTCTCTCCCATGTGTGTAGATGGATTCTTTTGTGGTCAAAAATTCCATTTCAAGCATACCTCAAGCAAACTTTTTCTATTCTCATTCATCTTCTTGCCACCATACACACCGAGAGCTGACTCGAAACCATCTCTTCGAGTTCCCACCCAGTCATTCAGATCACTTCATTTAGAAATCACTTTAAAATGATTATTGTCGTGTATTCAATATATATGTATAATGGAAATAGGATAAATATAATAATACTTTTTGAGAATTCATTAGCTTCCATCCAACAGGACCTTTTTCTCATTTCTTTTCATTTAATTAGTGAAAAAGAGACACAATAATGACAACATATTTTATATTCTTTTTATTGCGAAATTAACACAAAAATAGTGAAAACTCTTTCCGTCTCAATACAAACGGTATTATTATATTAACGGAGTTTCATCACAGCTGACATCCAACCTATATATTTTACATCGGATAATTTTTAAGCGCAAATGTATTCTTCAGGACTAGCTAAATACTATTAGCTTAAGCCGGTTAAAAATACTTTACGTACTTTTATTATATATTTCGGCGGCCAGATAAGATTGTGAGAACAGCCGTATCTAAGGTAGCGTAGCGTTTAATAACATTAGTGATGGACATTATTAAATAGGGAATTATGCTTTTTTGCTTCGTTATAATGTCCTTTATTATTATCATTATTATTTGAGCCATCTGGTAGCGTTAGTGCAGGATGGAAAATTTTATATTTTGATTAATGATTATATGCGATATAGTAATGGATAGGTACACCTATTAGTTTTAATTTTAATTAAACTGAAATATTAAAAAATACTAATAAATAATAACATACTAAATTAATGTTTTAAAAAAATCTAATTCAGAGTTTTTTATTGAAAAAACACCAAGTCAATGTTTTAATTTTATTAAATAATTTTGGAATAATAATAATTTTTGAATCATAGGTACTAATTTTGAAAACGGAATGAGATCAGCTGACGGATAGGAAGTTACGGACAGACATTCAAAATTATTATTTTTGGGGTATGGATGAATTCAGTATTGCGCAAAATTAAGAAAATATTTAAAAATGAAAAAAAAAAAATTATATGAAAAAAAAAGAAAATAAACTTTAATTTTAATCAATTATTAATTCATGATACCATTAATATGGGATGTGTAGAAATAAATAAAGAACTTATTTTCAATCACAGATGATCAACATGATTCTTGTGGTTGGCGCTGGGAAGTTTTTTTTAATCTATAATTTCGTCTCAAAGAGAGATAATGACATTTTATCGGGAAGAAGAAGCCAGTAAATTCCGAAATTGACCCGTTTAATCGGAGTTGCTACAGATGCTCACTCAGTCGCCGCAGGGGCAATCTAGGCAAAGGTCAGGGCCGAGATTATCGGAAGCGGGGGAATTAATGGGAAGTCTAGTAGGGCTTCATCGGCGCCCAATCAATGCAATATTGTCTTCTGGTAAGGGTTTTCTTCGCTATTTTGCCGAGTGTATCTAACTAACTAACTAACTAACCATCACGCCGTTTCCCTGCAGGGGTAGGCAGAGAGGATTGAACGCCACACTCTTCTATCCTGGCACACCACTTTTGCTTCGGCCACATTCATACATCTTCTCATACACGTTCTACGGTTGTTGCGGCTTTTAACAGGGCCATCCTCAAATACTTGTAGTACCTGATCGTGCCAGGTCTTTCGCGGACGCACTCTATTCCTGTTGCCTTCAACATTCGCCTCATATATTTTCTTAACCATCCTTTCCTCGTTCATACGTTCCACATGACCAAACCATCTCAGCACTCCTTTCTTTATTCTATCTACCACACTACAGCTAGCATTGCATTCACTTCTAATTTGTTCATTCCTCACTCTATCGACCAAAGATTTTCCACACAAGCGTCTTAGTGACCGCATTTCCACCGCATTCAGTCTACTTTCATTCCTCTTTTGCCAATTCCAGGCTTCACTTCCATCCATAAGGGTTGGCACTAGAACGCCATTATGTACCGCTAGTCTTGCTTCTTTTGACAGATTCTTATTGGCCATAATTGCATTTAGTGCACCATTAACTTTGTTTCCCGCAG
>JADDOH010002532.1:0-16884 GCA_016648135.1 Agrypnia vestita | reverse complement strand
CCGAAATCTTATTGTACGGAGCATCGCTGGTGAACATCGACTGAATCCGCTCGAAGAGAGCCGAAGCGGACAGATCCGTGCCGGGTTCGGATGCTCAATTCACCAGCGATTGCATCCCGTCTCTCAGGGTCTCCCTCTGGGCGAGCAAGGCTTTTGAAAGCGCGGCGAGCGATCTTTCCAGCAAGCCAGTATGGGTCGGCGCGTTATCGATCCTTCTCAAGTCGTCGTTCACCGACAATTCCACAAATGTGGGAGTCGCCGCGTAGGTTCTCTGCGTTTCCGCATAGCGAACGCCTGACCACTCGTCGGAATCGAAGTGTTGCAACTTCGAGATCTGTTCGATCCGCTTCGGGTCCGCTCTCGGTACTGGCGGCTCCTTCACGACCGTGCTGAGCTTGCCGAACTCCAGCGTATTCTTCGCCCTTCTGAGGCTCGGCGGCGGCTGAATAAAGGACGCATTCGCGTCCTCCACGCTGGGCTCACTCGCGGCCACGTGTTCCGGCGTTGGCGGCGTTGTTGATGCAGGAGCCGCGCCGCCCGCTAACAAGGCCTCCGTCAGAGCAGTCACCTGTTTTAGCAGGTGGTCTACACGCGGGTCGTATGCTACGCGGCGTCTCTTTCGACTCGGTTCTTCGAAAGAAGATCCGTCATTCGAGGATACCGGCGAAGGAGCTTGCTCGTCCGCCATCTTGTTAACAAAACGTTTGACGAAATTCACGGGATTTACACTAAAATATCAACGTCCTGTCGCACTATGTTAAAAATTTGTATAGTCTAATGTTTGTTAACCTAGGGATCAAAAATTAAGGGGGTAGGTTGCAATAGAAACACAAAAAAAATCACAACAAAAGTTGGCGTGTCTAAACGCGTGCAAATGGCGCGAAACAACGACGTTATATGAAAGAAAAACCGTTGCGCCGACGTAACCGGAAACAGGGATACCAGCGGGAATAAATTGTCGCAAACAGGGAATCAGAGGGGGTAGGAACGCGTGTATAAGTGCCGAAACAGCAGGCTGTTCTCTCATAATGGATTCCAGACGTCGAGACGGAACACAAAATAGATAATAGCTTATTAAGCCTATCTCGCCCTACGCATGTATTCAAATTTCAAATCTCTAGTCATAGTTCGTGTACACAGATCTGCACTCTATGGTAGTGTACTTTAGAGTTGAAAAGAAATTACCCGTCGAGCCGTCTATGACGTCTATGGCATCTACAAGTCGACAGCGAGAGATGAGAGAGAAATAAACGGAGACGTTTTGTCTTGCTCTCGCTCGTTGCTTTGCATTGCGTTAATCTCGAATCGTCCACCGACAACGGCGTCCGCTGTCCACCGTCTACGAATTCAACTAGTCCATGCGATAAACGTAAACGGTCGACGCGTCGATGTAACGTCAACAGTTGATTTCAACTAGTCCGTCCATTCAACGCCCATCCCTAGGGATGGGTAAATAAATAAAAATATCGATATATATTATATATCGAATTAGGGATGGGTAAATGAAAAAAAAATATCGATATATGTCGAATCGTTATTTTTAAAAAGTATCGAAAATAATCGATATGCATTGCGAAAAATATATCGATATTTATCGATATTATTTTTTCAAAAATGTAAGGGGAATAAGCTTTTGGCGACCAAATAAAAAAAAAGTCACCAAAAAAAATATCGATATATCGGAAAAATATATCGATATATCGGGAAAAAATATATCGATATATGGGGAAAAAAACTATCGATATATCGAAAAAAATATATCGATGACCAAAAAAAAGAAGCTCGCCAAGAAAAGAATATCAGTTATCCCAGAAAAAAAATTACGATATATCAAAAAAAATCGATATTCGATATGTCGCAAAAAAATATATCGACAATAATATCGATATTTTTAAAAAAAATATCGATATATTGATATATCGATATATTTTTCAAAAAAAATATCGATATATTGATATTTTTTACTCAACCCCAGATCCAATTATCTCATTATCTGTTGTCTCTGCTGTATCTGCTAGAGCGCCCGCTTAACATGTGAGAGGTGCTGGGTTCGATTCCCAGCCACACCGAAAAGTATTTATATTTTTTATGCCTTATTTAAAATTTATTATAAAGAAAATAAATAAATATTTAATTAATTAGAGTCACATATAAGTAACTGTAATGATAATTTAATGTTTTGTAAAAAATAAGTCAGAAATATTGAAAAATGCAAACTTTGATATTGCATGGCTTCATAACTATTGATATAAAGGCAGCACATTCACTGGAAATGCATATTTCGGCGTTTTTTTAGTGAAAAAGTGGGTTTTTATTATTCATTTATATCAGAATGTATACTCTAGGCTGCCACTTTTTTAGAGCAATATCTTAGATAGAACCTTTGTTATTATATAAAAGTAATAAACTGGATATTATTTATAATAATTAATAAAAGATAAGCATTAATAGACAGGCCGCGGCCAAAAAATCGTTTTTAGTGTCCTAGGCGGCGCTTATTTTTAATGAATATTTATATGAACTTATACTATGTTTTTTTATTCGTATAAAGTATTTTTTTAACTTTTACTAAGAAAATTACCAGAACTTTTACTAAGAAAATCAAGAAATATTCAATATTAATAAAGTTATAATGTTTTAAATTTGCAACAAATTTTTACTTTTTCGTTGATTTTAAAACGTTTTTTATTTATATAAAGGTATGATTTTAAACAGTGTATTATATTTATTCCCGTATTTTGAGGCTTTACTCACTTAATAAAAGTAAGTTTATTTTATAAAAATACCGCATTCATTATTTAAAAATAAAAATTATAAAGTATGAAATACGCCAATAAATGACGCCGTTTTATAAATCATCTCTTATATGTATATAAAACTTTATATGTATATAAAATATATTATCCGTAAATATAAAAATATTCATAAAAAATTAGCGCCGCCTAGGACACTAAAAACGATTTTTAGGCCGCGGCCTGTCGATAAATGCTTATATTTTATTAATTTTTGTAAATAATGTTTATTACTTTTATATAATAACAAAGGTTCTATCTAAGTTCTTCATTTTTATCATTCTGATATAAATGAATAATAAAAACGCACATTTTCGTAAGAAAAAGCTGAAATTTGCATTTGCAGTGAATGCGCCGCCTTAAGTGATGGCTTGGCTGCTTGGACATTTTCGACTAATAATCAAGGCAGGAGTATGGCCCCGCGAGCGTATTAATGTTTTCCAAGTAACCCTGTATACGGAATAAACGTTAATATAAAACATTGATAAAAAATATTAATAATCCATTTATAAAACATTCCGGAAGTTCTTGTTTATCCAATGCAATGTAACTAGTGCCCCGAGCGTGGCAATGGACCAATCGCGCTCGAGGAGACCGACCAATGGTAGACCGCGGGCGCCGATGTTCCGTTCGCCCGCGGCTCGTTCATCACTCTTCCTAGGGATGGGTAGATGAAAAAAAAATCGATATACAGGGTTATTTGTAAAACATTAATAACCTCGCAGGGATTCCTGCCTTGATTATGAGTCGAAAATGTTCAAGCTATTATGACCTAATATCAATAGTTAAGGAGATATGCGACATCAAAGTTTGCATTTTTTTTGCAAATATTTCTGACTTATTTTTTGTAAAACGTCGGACTATCATTACAGTAACTCATTTCGATTACGAAATATTCATTCGTTTCAATACAAGTTAAATAAAATGATAAAAACCCTGAAAAAATTCTAATTAGAATGTTTTCCAATTGGAATTCGAAGGTTTTTATTTCTTTATTTGACTTGTATTCAAGAGAATGAATTTTTCATATTCGATATAAGTTACTGTAATGATATTCCAACGTTTTACAAAAAATAAGTCAGAAATATTGAAAAAAAATGCAAACTTTGATGTTGCATATCTCTTAAACTATTGATATTAGGTCACAATAGCTTGAACATTTTCGACTCATAATCAAGGCAGGAATTTAGCCCTGAGAAGTTATTAATGTTTTACAAATAACCCTGTTTATCGAATCAATATTTTAAAAAAGTATTGAAAATAATCGATATGCATTTAGAAAAATCTTCTTTTGGCTACGGGTCATTCTTTTGATATTAATAAGGGTTTACAAATTTTACATACAAATTATACAGAATCACAATTTGATAAATTAGAAATTTTGGAAATAAGAAAGAGTGTAAATAGTAAATTAAATATTATAAATAATCAGGTCCTTTTTGCAAATAGTTATCTTTTAAATTTATTTTCATATTAATTAGGTACTTTATATTATTATTTTCCATATATAACTTTTTAATATTTTGATCTATACTTCGATTTTTAAATATTATTTTTGTTTTCCTGATGAAGAAGCCATTGGCTTTGAAACATGTTGATTTTTTTCAATAAATAAGTGGTTTAAACAAAGTTAATTTATATTAATTATAATAATGTTACCACAAAATAAATTTGCTACATTTGAAGAAGAAGAAATGAAAGATAATTTACATTTAAATATTAAGTATTAAATAAGATATTACACTTTAAAGTTTCGAAAAATGCACCGCATATTTTGACATTTCATAGGCAATATATGAGGTTAGGTTAAGTAATTAGGTTTGGTTAGGTTAGGTTATTAGGTTTGGTTTGTTTAATTTAGATTACGATTATTTTAGTTAGATTTAGGACATTAAATTATGTAGTGAAATACTTATTTTCATTGTATGAACAACCGGACCATATTCTTGGATTATTCCCAGGATTGTGAAAACCAATGCCATACGCCAACAATAACAATAATGAAAAATTATTGACCCGCGTTCACAAATGAGATTTTTTAATTTCTGACTTGACAATCTCTGTGATACGAATTTCACTCCCATTAGGTATATTCATAGACAATGTCATGTCACTTAACACTTGTTATACATCAAACATCAAATGTCAGCTCGTTGACTATTGATATTCATCATCATCAATGTCCTCATAGCCCATTGTGGGCCTTGGCCTTCTCCGACATTCCTTTCCAACATCTTTCTCAGCACTCCATTCTTTATTCTGTCTACCACGCTGCAGCCCGCATTAAATTCTCTTCCAATTTGTTCATTCCTCACTAAAATATTTTCCACGCGTGCGCCTTAGTGGTGTTGGTGTCACCACGATGTCACTTTGTACCGTTGCTCTTGCCTCGGTTGATAAGTTTTTAATTAAAATGCTGCATCCTAAACTCTATTCATTTAATTTCTTGTATGCATACTCTTTTTGTTATCAGCATTCCTATTCCCCAACACGAGTACTCTTCAAGCACATAGACTTGTCTAATTGTACCAAACATTAATTACCTACCAGTATTTCTCACGTTGACTTAGGCTTGTAAGATTAAGTCGATCAAATATTCTTCCATATTTTTCGTGATTGTTCTGGAGTGGAGCGGGACAGATAGTGTGATGGACTTTGCGGTGGTCCAGACCCGTCGCATCTCTAGCCGCATGCACCGAGCGAATACCACCAATCAGGAGCCCTATGCGGCTAGCTAGGTTCCTAACGCCGGCGCCGGGAGATACATCACTCTTTCTCCCACTGCTGTAGACATATTTTGCAATATTTTCGTACTCAACGCCACCTCTGTAAATATGTATCACTAAATTAAAATTGTTAATCGTGAATATAAATTACACCGTGTATCTGTCTGCTGAATCATTTCACATATTATAGGTCTACCACATTCAAAAGACCATTCCCTTATTCCCTAGTGTTGTCCGGTATGAAGAAAACGGGAGGAAAGTGGCCTGGCAAGCCCGTATTACAAGCCTCAGTATGATATTACTTTTTTCGGAATGACTTTTCTTCAGCGTGTACAATTCACGAATTTTTCGACGTATTGTCCCTTTACAAAAATCGTTTTTAATTTTTTTTTTCTAATTAGGTTTTTCCTACTTTTCAAAATAAAATATTACAGTTTTAAATCTGTAGTGCTAGACGGCACGGGTTAAAGTTGTTGACTTTTTCTACCTTTTTCAGAGTGATCTCCGAGTTTATATCCAGATCTCAACACGTGCACTCGGTATTGCTTAAGAACACAAAAGTTTTTCATTTTCTAGCTTCTGGAGTGAATTTATTATTATTTAATCTACAAATTGTGACATTTTCAATAAAAAAATAATAATATAGGTATTTCGAAATTTTCTTGTGTAACTTTGTGAAAGGGCTTTTTAAAAGATTTATTAAAATAAGATTACTTTGTTTACTTTGGTTATTTGTTTTAGAATGTTTTCGATGCTAACGCATCATCTTCAGTTATGTTACTAATACTAAACTTTAGGCGGCACATTCACTGCAAATGCATATTTCGGCGTTTTCTTTTACGAAAATGTGGGTTTTTATTATGCATTTATATCAGAATGCATACTCTAGGCTGCAATTTTTTTAGGGCAATAACTTAGATAAAACATTTGTTCTTATATAAAAGTAATAAACTGGACATTATTTATAATAATTAATAAAATATAAGCATTAATCGACAGGCCGCGGCCAAAAAATCGTTTTTAGTGTCCTAGGCGGCGCTAATTTTTAATGAATATTTATATGTACGCATAATACTCTTATGTTTGTTTATACGTATAAAGTATACTTTATTATCTAGAATTTTTACTAAGAATAGGAGTAAAGAATAAAAAAACGGCAAAATTTGATCTGTTTGCAGTAAGGTCGAAAAAATTAAAAAAGGTGAGCGATCCTTTTGACTTGTGGACCGTATAAGAAGAGAATAATGAATGGCATTTATTTATTTCAATATTATTATTATTATTTTATATTTTTTAACTGCAGCAGGCCAGGCATGAGTGAATCACGTAGATTAATTATGATTTCACCGGGAATCAAACCCGAAACCTTCGGTGTGAGAATCCAGTGTCATGCCCACCAGACTACGATGGATGTGAGGTGACTTTTTTTGGTAACACATGAACGCCCCGTACCTACTGTCAGATGAACCAGATGGCTATAATAACAACTGTGTATACAAATACGACAATAAGTAATTAAAAATTGTTTAAGTTTGGTTTTAAATTGCGTTTATAACTGTCAGGGGCGTGCAGTGAGAACAAGAAGAGTGACTTTTATTTAAACATATTAAATTTGGAAGAAAAAAATCGAAATTAAATATTTATCTAGCAGAATGTTATGGAATATGAAAATCTGAATAATATGTTAATTAATGTGATAGGAATACTACGAGATATATCTCTTATTTTGGTTTCAACCACCAAACAACGTCACGCAAAGCATCCGTCAGTCATCCGTAACCGCAATATTACGCATGCAACGCAGAGTCAGTCAGGTGTGACCGCATTCTCTATCTCGAAGATATATAGCGCCCTAAAATACTTCATTGTAAAAGCCTAAAACACAGACTACTCGTTATTTCTAGAACAAACCTTTCGGAGGACTTTATCTATAAAAGGCGTTGTGAAGCGCGGAGTCAGCAGTTCATTTTGTAGTGACAACAAGTGTGACATCTCCGCAGCGTAAAACAGTGTGATCAATGATTCGTTATATTACAATACGCGATATTAGTAAGCGAGCAAATGCACTGTGACTACCAGTGATACCAGCGGAATAAAGGAAGAATACCGAAGTGAAAACTTTCTACGTGCGAGCATTGAACAGAGATTACCAGAAGTGATCTCAGCAATAGAGACAATAATAAATGTTTGAAATATTCGGGAAACATTAAGCAACTATAAAATTAAGAACGGTACTTCAATTAAACTCGTGTTCAGTGACTTTCTTTGGTAATAAATTAAATTAAATTAATTTTTAGTGTTTTTATTTGCCTGCTAAAGTAATGTAACGTGACAATATCGACATTAAATATATAGAAGACGGCTTATCTGGTATTTTAGTTTTTTTTTTTTTTTATATTTTTAAGATTGAGCGAAAACAGAAAATAGACTGGGGACCCAGGGGTCGAAATGGACCGGAATGCTGTTCCGGTTCCTAATAATCATTATTTGATGTATTCTGTTTCGTGTAGCCACATGATTTTATTACACACATTTCGAAATTTTATCAGGATAAATATGAAATGAGTTCTACATGTCCCTAACTGAAGCGAGTTATTGTTAAAATTAGTTCGTTTTAGTGAAAGCAAATTTATAACTTTTTAACTAAGGCTGGACGCTAAATGCTAACCATATCAGATCAGGTATAGGTACATATTTCCTAAGTTACTTCTTCCAAATCAAATTTTAGAAAACGTGTTTTGTACACTATGACTTCAGAAACAACCAATTACTTCATCATACGTAAATAAAAATATTGAAGTTATTTTTCTTTGGCGCATTTAGGAAAATAATGTTTTTGTAACGGAAGTTCCGCACGCAGCATGTAGCGAAAATGCGATACCATGAAGTTATTTGATAAAGTGAATAGGCTAACTTCAAGGTGTCTCACGGGACACTAGAACGGGAGGTAAGGTTTGTATCTAATTTCACATTTTTAAAGTTGGACGATTGTCTATTTACGAGTGTTGAAGGTTAATTTTCGTTTACTTAACAGTGTTTTAAAATATTTCACATAAATTTTTCGCAAATGAAAATTTATTTATCGAATAAAGTGTATTTATAAATATTCGTCGTTATATTCTCGTCTGTTCTGTAGATATGAGTTTTCATTATTTTCTTGAAACTCGTTAAAATAATTGAATTTGTTCAGTGTAGATTTTAGTTTTAGTTTTTTAGTTTTTTATTTATTTATTTTATTTTAACTCTGAGAAGTAGGTACCATGCGTACAGACTAAAGAAAAAGACTGCAAAAGACGCTGAAGCCAAATAACGCGGTGCACCAGTGAAGAACCACTCACTTGTATTTTCGCGATATTTGAAAGAGATAGATTCGAAGACATTATCTCTCATTTTAGCTATCACAAAACCAATAGTTACATTTGTACCGTATCAAAAATAAATATCAATCATTCAACTAAAGTGTTATCAATTATATTTATCATCTCCCTAGACATCGTATTATTGCATTAATGTATATTTTTAACCAATATGTTGTTATCAATTATCACAATCACTCCAAAGAATTATAACTTCTACCGGGCGTACACGCACGATTTTTTTTGAGTTCTACTTATTTTGCAAGGCTCGTCACAAAAAATGTCAAGTGACAAGTGCTTCGACAACGTTTGGGTATCTCCGTCGACGAAGTTTACTTAATTGTTGCTTCATTTACTTCATTTGATTGCACTGAAAAGTACTAATTTACTAAGTAAGTCCAGAAAAATGGACGGAGAACGTCATTGAAATCATGGCCACAGGAATTATTCGTTCGTATTTGCGAATACTAATTTTAATTTATTTTTAGTATTTTAAGCATATTTACTTTCTCAAATACAGAATTTTCAATATTCACAACTTTGCTTAAAGGTACAGACACACATGCTTATTTAGTGGCATGCTAATGAGCATGCCACTAATAAGCATGCCGTAACAACTGGACACACTTGCTCATTACTGGCACGCTTATTAGTGGCATGCTCATAAATAAGCATGCCCAAAGCTAACAACCGATATGCTGATGACACCGTTTTGCTGGCAGATAGTCTTGAAGACCTGCAACAACCGCTCAGTAAAATTAATTCCACTAGCGAACACTATGGTCTAAACGTAAATATTAGCAAGACCAAGTTTATGGTTTTTAGCCGAGAGAATCATCCAAATGTTTGCCTTCAATTAAAGGGTGTCAACATTGAGAGAGTAAAACAGTTTAAGTATTTGGGCAGTATTATTACTGACAATCTGGACCCTGATACGGAGATCAAATGCAGAATAGAGACAGCCCGTGCATCTTTTAATAAGATGAAAAGTCTACTCTGTAATGACGACTTAAGCTTGAAGCTCAGACAGAGATTGATCAAATGCTATGTATGGTCAGTTCTACTTTACGGTGTTGAAGCATGGACGCTGAAGGTGACTACTCTAAATCGCCTAGAGGCGTTCGAAATGTGGATATATCGTAAAATGTTAAGAATATCTTGGACTGACATGACTAGTAATTCTGAAGTTTTACGTAGAGGAAATACAAACAGACAGTTACTCAACATAGTAAAGCTCCGTAAAATTTCATATTTTGGTCAAATAATGAGAGGCGAAAAATACTCCATCCTTCAGCTCGTCATGAAGGGGAAGATTGAGGGTCGCAGAGGGGTCAGAAGGAGGCGGCATTCCTGGCTTCAAAACATCCGAGAGTGGACCGGGATAAGAAGCGTAGAAGAACTGTTCCGCACTGCCCTGGACAGGGAAACTTTCTCCCAGATGATCGCCGACGTCGGGGGGACCCGACAGGGCACATAAAGAAGAAGAAGAAAGATAACAATCAAACACACATGCTTATTAGAGGCATGCTCTTGTCATACAATAGAGACGCTCTTGTTCAAAATGGAAACTTTGCAAACTGAAATAGAAAATTCAAGTGAACCAATAAATCAAAAAAGTTCCCGAGTTTCCATCCGCACATTTTTGCTTTTAGTTTTTATAATTTTTATTGTAAGATTTGAATCATTCATGCCTATTAATAAAGTTTCATAAACATTATTTCTCACTATATTATTTTTACACAACGGTGACCGAGTATTCCACAGACATTCGTGATTCCTATAATAAGTCACGAAAAGTAATGTTTTATCATCTCCCCAACGCGCCATATTTGTTTCATCTGTCGCGGACTGAGAAGATCGCATTGATAATACTAGCCGCTAAGCCCGCGAATTACATAAGCATGCTCATAATAAGCAAGCCTGTTCACACATGCGCCAAAGGTATCCCTTCTCTATGGTGAATGACAGTGGCATGCTCGTTACTAGCAATGTGCGTACACACATGCCACTAATAAGCAAGGCCTAAAGAAGGTCGATACTGCGCATGCTCACGTGCCACTAAGGCCCGGTTGTTTCAAGTTGGATTAAAGTAAGCGGTCGATAAAAGCATAGATTTTTACGAAAACGGATCGTCTGAATGGTGGAGAACGTAAAAATCTATGCTTTAAAAGAAGCTTACTTTGATCGAACTTGAAACAACCGGGCCTAAATAAGCGTGTGTTTCTGTAGCTTATATCAAACGGGGTAGGTTACAAACATTAATTGATATATAAATATTATTGTTATAAAAGAGGATTTAGTGACACTGAACTGAACAATTACGTTGATCAGTTAGAAGTTCATTATTAATTCAATCGTGAAATTATCGATTCGTTAAATTTTCCACTTCAAGCCCTGTTCAGACCTATTATTTTAATTCAGCTGCCGTCATGTTTTCGTACACGTAATATTCTCCCGCAAGTCTAGAGTCGCCTTTATTCATATCTTAACGATTCCTACCGCTGACCCCGCGGAACAGCGGGACACATCAGAACAAGAAAGCACTAATTTGAGGCGATTTGCAGCGCGTGCACCGAAAAACCCGTGTATTCTCATGTACTCGAATGATGTTTTTTGCAATAAAATAGACCGAACTCATTTTTTTGAAATTCTTTTAATACATTTTTATTTTATTATTATTTTTTTTTTATTAATTTTTTTTTTTTACATCTCAGACCCACAAAACATCACATTGATATTTGTCTGTAGGTGCATATATAAATAAATTGTATTTACCAGAAATACATTCATATTAATTAATTACAATAGATCTTATAAACTCAAATACAAATCAACAATACAATACAACAATACAAGAAAAAATACAAATATTACCAAAATCAAAATAAGTCTCTTTTATTTAATAACATATTCATTAATTCTGTATTTTGCCTTTTTTTATTAATATCCATTTTGACACGACATGGGATTTTTTTAAATATTTTTGGTATGACATATTTTAATGTTCTTTGTCCATATTTATTTATGACCTTCGGTATTCGTAGTCCTTCTTTAACCGTAAATCTGGTACTATGTTTATGAATCAATCTATGCTTATATGTCCCATCTTCATGATATCGTGTAATTAGTTTGTACCACAAGATAGCATTAATTGGCATAGAGCCTTGTTTCTTGAAGAGTTCCTGTATATCTTTAGTAGCACTTTCTTTATTTATTAATTTTATAGCCGAATTTTGAATATTTTGAATTTTTCTAATATTAGTTTTGCAAGTTAGACCCCAGCTAGTTATTCCATACCTTATTACCGATTCCGCTAAAGATTGATATATAGTTTTCATAGTCTGTATCGGAACATAGTATTTAATCTTGTGCATACATCCCAATACAGTTCTCAACCTCTTACATACCTTATTTACCTGAATATCCCATTTGAAAAATGTATCTATGGTGATACCAAGATATACGTATTCATTAACTAATTCAATTTTTTCACAATTACACGATGCATGAATTCCGGAATGCAAGCAATCAAAATTATGGGAAATAATATTTATTTGATTAGTTACAGTTATATGAGGTGACCTTACATGCATAACTTTAGTTTTTTTTGCATTAATAATTAAACCCATATCATGAGACCATTTAAGTAAAGCATTATAATCTTCTTGCATACAATTTTCCACCCATCTTACATCCTTGTGGGAGATCACAAGAGCAGTATCATCAGCATACACAAAATGCTTAGCATACTTAAAGATTTTAGACATAGTAGATACATAAATAATATACAGTAGTGGACGAAGAATAGATCCTTGGGGCACCCCAGTATTCGTAAATTTTGGATGACTAAATGTGTCTTTAATGTTTACTAAAATTTCTCTATTTGTTAAGTAATCCACTAGGACTTCAATTAAATTTCCACCTATGCCTATGCTTCTCAAGATTGTTATGGGTGTTTCCCGATTTATTGTATCGAATGCTTTAGAATTATCTATGAATAGTTTATTCTGGACTTTGTATATATGATCATTAATTTTTACTTGGGCATATTAATCTTTTTACTATCTATTTAACTATCCTTATATGAAGGTCAAAAAAGTAAAGATAGCAAAACCCTACTGAGTTATTTCTGAGATAAAAAAAAATGTCATTATTCAAGGAAATGACTTATGGGAAATTTTTTTATAAAAAAATTGCCACCTCAGTTTCCCTTAAATATATACGTAAAAATAAATATTCATTTTTTATATTGCTGTGTTTGCTACCAAATTGTAGACATTGCTGCTTTTGCTATTTACATAAGTACCTATATATTAATATCTTTGCTACATAAGATAAGCCAGAAATATAGAAAAATGCAAACTTTGATATGGCTTGTTTCCGTAACTCTCAACATTTTACCCAAAGCTTAAAGAATAATTTCTACTCAAAATTGAATGAAGAAGACCCCTCCGTCCAAAGTTTTTTCTACTAGCTACGTGCACCCTTTATATATTCTTTTTTTCATAAAACATGTATTTTTTAATTAAAAACTAGGTATTTATTAAACAAGAAATAGGTCGGAATGGTAAAAAGCGGATGTACAACGAGTATATTGGCAACATGTTAAACAATTTTGGGTATAATCGTACATACGCATTATTATTTAACAGAAAAAAAAATTTTGATAAGAGATCCTGTTCATGACGACGGTTAGACGTGGCTGGTGGCGGTGGTGGTGGGGGTGGAGGGTGGGGTGAGGGGGGGGGGTCGTCCACCCCTGATAATTCATCCCAAGCAAGGGGAAATATTTCCAATTTGCATATAACGCAAATAAAGAACACTATATAAACGAGTTGATCGCTGCCACCCGCAGGACATTAGCTACTCGTGTGCAACGTATTTCCAATTACATCCACGACAGGCCAATCCCCATTCACGGGACTACGGATTGGAAATGTTCAATGGAAAATTTTGGAATCCAATGGAAAACCCAATGGAAAGTCTGGAGAACAATTTTACGGGGGAGAAGGCACTCTCAAAACAAAGCGTAAAGCGTTGCAGTAAAATTGCTGGAAATATTGCCTGAACGTCAAGCATCTATTGTAAAACTGCTTTATTTTTTAAAGACGTCAAACTTTTTTGGTGCTTAAAATATTGCAACTGCTAGAAAAAAAATCACGCACTTCTGTCAAAGTGACAGTTGTTTGAAGTTGGCACAATACTACCGAAGGATCTGGAATCACCTCCAACTTTCGAGTGACGTTTGCAACTTTACAGGAAAATCTGTAATTTACGAGTACTTGCTAGTAAACACTGGAAACGTCTGGACAACAGTAATAGCCATATAAATACGACACACGTTCCTCTTCTGCCAGCTCCAGGCTTCACTTCCATATATTAGTGTCGGTACCAGAACTCCATTATGTACCGCTAGTTTTTCCTCGATAGACATATTTCTATTAGAAATTATTGCATTCAAAGCACCGTTCACCCTATTCCCGGCAGTCACTCTCCTCTCTATATCTTTCTCAACATTCCCTCTTCTATCGAACATACTTCCCAGGTACACAAACTCATCTACTTGTTCCAAACATTCATTGCCTACTAGTATTTCACACGTTGTCCTACTTTCCTCTTTCTCGAATACCATTACTTTTGACTTCTTTACATTCATAATAAGATCACTTTCCTTGCATACATCGTACATCCTGCTAACTAGACTTTGTAGGTCTTGTTCGCTATTTGCCATTAATACTGCATCATCCGCGTACAGTAAACAGCATACAATCAAATCACTCATTTTCGCTCCTACATTCATACATTCCAGTTCTTTCGCACAATTCACGAGTGATAAATTTGCGAAACAGTTTAATTTAAGGAATAGCGTTACGTTTAATAGCGATAAGTGGCCTTGTACGTTAGTTTAATTAATTAATCGGTATTTAATGAATCCTGTATTAAATCCCAGCGTTTTCATTCATTCCTCCTGCAGCCACGACACGTGATAATATTATTTAATATCGCAGAGTATAAAATTGTAGATTGTCGCACCAAACCCCTTCTTTAGGCCAGAAGACTGGAATACCTACAGCGGAAGTAAGTGGAAGCGCATATACATAAAACATTTTTATACTGTAGTTAAATTTCTTTTCTGGCAAAAGTAAATCCCCAAGTAAACAAAACATATTTTCTACAGTAGACATTGTTTCATTATTTTTTTCAAATTTAGTAGCAAAAGAAAGCAGGTATGTTTACTTAAACAAACTGAAACCGAGATCTCGCATATAAAGGGTTTATAATGAAAACTACGTTTTTATGGGTTTATTTTTTTAAAGTGCTTACTGCAGAGAGTTCACAAAATAATTTAATTTTCTTGTATTTTATTTATGTATTTTCAACATATTATGTGTATTTTTAATAAAAAAAAATGAGCGAGCCTTACAGTAGTCGCATATAATGTGAAACATTTGACATCTCACAATTAAAGATATCAATTGAGCAGCACTTATCAATACGGTGTACACTTTTATTTTTAATTGTAAATCTCACAATTAAAAATATCACTTGAGCATTTGTTTAAATGCAAGCAAAGCATTTAAACAAAATTTTAAAAAGCTTATACCTATTTATTTATTAATTAGTAAATACAAGTAAAGAAAATGTATGTGCCTTTATTTACTATTGAATTTTGCAGCACTAGGTACCGTATATCTATATACGAATTTTGTTGAGAAATGTGTTTGGTCAATTATATGTTTTTATTTATTTTCATAGATGGCGGTAGTAATATTTATTCAAGTTTTCATACACATTGTATGAAAACTTGAATAAATATTTTAAAATAATCAAATAAATTACATAAAATTTGAGAATGTAAATCATTAAGGGTAGTTATTGTTTACATAAATGTTAAAAATTAAGTATTTATTGGATAGTTTCGAAGATATAAGCCAAAATATATCAAAGTTACAACTTCCACACGCTTGACAACAGCCTAGCAACATATATACAAAATCAGAAGCATTGGCTGGAGGTGTGCGTCTTCGCTGTGATGGCACTTGCTGGACATTTGATTTGTTTATAAACATGATTTTTTGTCCATTAAATGAAATTGCGCGCGTCTTATTTCCTGTTAGGCATTTTCCTCATTTTTCACGAAATCGCTGAAAGCGAGAGGATAGATGTTGCACATCAAAAATAAATTAAAATTTAAAAAATTGATCATTTTTTCTTACAGGCAATAGACGCTGTACAACATGATGATTCAAAGTTCTCGTATTTATAATACACCTAGTTTAGGACGATTCAAATAATTTTTAATTTTTCCATCATTTTCGCATCGTAGCTAGAGTAATGTGGCCGCCAGAAAATTTTTCCTTCAGTTTTATATACTCCAACGTTTAAAGCCATGTATTCACTAGGGGACAAATCGCGAAACATTCCGCTCGGCATGTCGCATCAACATCTACGCTCATGTTTCGGGGACAATGATGCGGTCATTTGACGTGTACACACCGGGATTCGCATATCTTGCCGCGGAAATGTCACCCGATGAGGTTATGATGACAGCTGCGGTATCTCATTTGGCGAAAACGGGGTTCCGCGCAATTCGAAATGTTTTTTTGGGTCGCAATTTCAAATTAACGAGGTTTTACTGTAGTAAATTGAATGGTCCTTTTTGCAAATAATTATTGTTTTCCACACGTCGCGGAAATGTCGCCCCATGAGGTTATGATGACAACTGCGTATCTGCATATCTATATGAGTTTATATATGATGAATGAGTATTTGAGTATATGTGTATATGTGTATGAGAGAGATATATGAGTAAGAGGAGAAAAAAGAGAATGCGAAATTATTTAGTGCAAAGAGAAAGAAGGACGGACATTCTATGCGATCTTCGATCGATACAGCTCGATGAGTTAAAGAACAATTTCGTTTCCCCATATTGTCATCTTGACAGATACAGCGCATGCGTATTCACTTGTAAACACGTGGTACTGACGCTCCGCGTAATGTTGCAGTGAG
>JADDOH010002531.1:0-56206 GCA_016648135.1 Agrypnia vestita | reverse complement strand
CATACTCAAATAAATAATCAATTCCGATCTAAAAATAAATATGATGGGTAGGGGGCACAGAATATAGACCAAAATAGAATGGCAACTGTTATTTGCAAAGTGACATCTTGCGATTATGGGAGATATTATTATTTATTTATATATTTGTCCTTTTTTTCTTTATTTATTTATTTATTTCAATTAAATGAATATTTAGACCGTATTCTGAAAATAGCAATATTGCTATTTCTGTATCTTGACAGTTATTGTATAACATTATAATGCTGTTAATTTTAACGTTTTAAGTTTGACAGGTTTGAAATTAACGAATTCAAATAATCAGATAAGCTCTAAAACGTAAACAAACGCTAAGTTATTCACATATTATGAATAACTTATTTTACTTACGTTTATTTACGTTTTAGAGCTTTCTGATTGATTGAATTCATTAATTTCAAATCTGTCAAACTTAAAATGTCAAAATTAACTGCATTACAATGTTATAAAATAAATGTCAAGATACAGAAATAGCAATATTACAATTTTCAGAACACGGCTGTTTGTTTCTGAAAATGAAAATAAGGTTTAACAATAAAAGATGGTACATTTAATTAAAAATGTATTATCCACTAAGTCTATAATAAGAGTCAGAAAAAGAATTGGCAAAGAAAACTGACAATTATTTTTAAATTCGTCAATATTGTTACAGCATATTTTTTAAATTTTACACACTACCTCTCTGTAAAAGAAAAATCTCATGTTTAGAGAAGGAATATGTTTACATAATGAACATAATTTCAGATTAAAATAGATGATTTTGTTTTAAAAACAATGTTCATATTTAAAATTCATTCAATTCAAAAACATAGAATTAATATATTTTAAAATACCAAAACTCGCAAAGAAAATAAAAATTCAATATTATATATTTTGTAATTATTAATATTTTAGAAAATAAAATGTAACATTGATCAGTAAATAATTTACACCACAAGCTACCATTTTAATAGATAAAGGAAATCAATGATTTGTGATGATTATACAAAATAAGATTACACTTCGTATTCATGTGGTAGTCAATTTTCATTGCCTGATAATATTATTACTAATATTATTTAAGTGATGTGATAAAAAATGTAACATTCAAATAATATATTTTTTAGATTCAGAATGATTGTTTTAAGTACAAATATACATTGGAAAAATTCAACAAATATTGATTTAAAAAAAACATTGCAATAAATTCCTACCCAATTCGATTTAAAATATTTGGGAGCAATTATAAATCATAAACTAAACTTTACATTGAACACAAAATATGTAACAAAAAATAGCAAAATGAATTTCACCCTTGGAAAGAATCAGAAGAGATCAAAACAGAATTGAGCAAAAATATATTATATAACGCAATAATTGTCCCCCACATCAACTACTGCGACAGTATACTATTTCTGGGTTGAAGAAGAATTGAAAAAATAACAATACTCGAAAAGAAAGCATAAAGAATTATACTAAAAATAAATCAATACACAAGAATTAAAGTGGTGCTAGAAAATTTACCAATAATAGACAAATAATTAAATTTAATTCTATTTCTACTTATGTATAAAATTAATAAAGGATACAACATCTTTGAAGTATTAAGAAAAAACAAACACAAACATGACAAACATGAAACAAGAGAAGATGAAAATATTACATTAAAAAAAAATCACAAATTTTAATCATGCACAGTGCTATATATAAAACTACTACTACAACGAAACTATACATAAAACTACCAGGGACATTAGAGATGTAAATAATATAACAACTTTAAGAGGAAACTAAAAAAATATTTGATACTTTAGTTAGAATAAAATTTTAAATAATTATATGTAATGCTGTATATATAAAGAAATATAAAATTATTATATTTCCTATTTAAAGAATAAATATTTAAAATAATAAAAAAAGGTTAGGAATATCATCTAAATGATCAAAAGTGTGAAGATATGATAAACAGAGTACATTCTAATGGGTTGACAGTATTTTCAACGATTCTTTCATACATATACATTACACATACATAATAATTATTCTGGATACACAACAAAAAAAGTATTCTTTTCAATTGTCATTTTACACTTCAATGTTCAGAATAATTATTTTGAATTAAATAAGCGTATACAAGAACAGATATCAATAAGACATCATTTACAATGCATTGCAAATAATATAACCGGTCAGTAAGATCAAGCGGTTTGAAACTAAAAAAGTATAACAAATGATTTAATATTTTTTATGCTTATAGCGTTAAAAACCACACATATTTTTTTTAAACGTCTAATGATTTCGATACTGTATTATATCTTCATCAGGACGATCGGACAATAACTTCCATAAGTTTAATTTGTAAGGAAAAAGGCAAACAGTGTTAATGATCGCAAAATTATACGGCTTTCTCAAAATTCACAAAGGAAACAGCCCCATCAGATCAGCAGTATCCCAATGTAATGCAATTCCCCAACATTCAAAATAACTTCAATCATTACAAAAATATTAAATATCTCCAACGTATTTAAACCAAAGTATACAATTAAAATTTCATGTAGTCAATACCTTAAAAGATATTGAATGAAAAGTTAGTATCATTTGATATTGCAAGATCATTCATTAATGTTCCCATTCAGGAAAGCAAAACACTAATTTTAGATATACTAAAAACACCAGATTTGTCGGAAGGTCTAAATGATTTATCTCTTTTATAAAACCTTGTCTCAATCAAAATATAATAAAATAGTTATATTATGCTGTACCCATTGATAAACCTTATACACAAATATAAGGTTTATCGATGGGTGCATGTGAGGCAATCCAAATCCTTGCAATATTCAAAAAATTCTAAAACAAATAATTGAAAATCAATTTGATAAAGAAATTTATAACATCTAACGACGATATCTCAAAACTGCATTTTTCACTTAATACACTAAAGTACTCATGGTTCGATATTATTATGCACATTATTTTTACATTTCTAATAATATTTTACAAAGTCCACTGTCTGTGAAGCCTCTTTGTCGATGCTTACATCTGCATGGATATTTAAGAATGCTGCTACAGACCGGTTAGGCAGCAACGCTTTCTTTCTTCTTCTTCTTGATTTTAACCTTAAAAATAATACAATCTGTTAAATTTGACAACGCTGGAAAATGACAGATGAGTGTGTCCATTTTTAACTAAATTTTATTAACAATTAAATTAAATTAATGGGTATTAACAATTAAATTAAATTAATAAGTGTGGGAGAGTGTGTCCATCTTTAATTAAATTTTATTAACATAAACATACTTTAACTAAATTATTTATTTTGTAAATTTATTTATGAAATTACTTTTTAGTTTACTAGTTTAATATTTTAGTACTGTTATTTAAATTTATTTTATTCATGTTGTAAACATTTATTAATGTATGTATTGTGTATTAAAAAAAATACAACACAAGCAATCATTGTTTAAAAAATATTTAGTTATAGATTATAGTTGTATATTCTTACCCTCATCTCCTTTGCTGGAGCTGGGTTCTGAGGATTCCATTTAGATATTCATTCGTCACACCAATATTCATCTCCTTGGACTTGAATCTGTAGACATAATAATTTTACTTATCATTTACACATGTCAGTGGGAAGTTCTGTTCTTTCTAAAACCAGCAGTGAAATAATAATAACTCTTAATTAATAATTGTATGCATGTTATACAAAGATAATGATGTAATAATAATTAACCATAATTTTTTTTTGTATTTTAATCATACGGAAAACTTGGACAAATGAGTCAACAGTATTGAGATTTTATGGGAAACATAGCCTGTAAATTTATAGGAAACAAGATTTTGGAAGGGATAAAATAATACATAAAATCTAGAATTCGGTTAATTTTAAATTAGTAATCCTCTGTGACTACATTCAAAACAATTTTTTGGATATTGCTGCCTTCGCTTTTATACCCTATGTAAATTAGTTTTCCTTTGTAAAATAACTTTTTCTAATAAACTTGCAAACACAATTATAATAAAACATTCCAAATATAATTAATATAAATATAAAATACAATCACTCACGTGTATTTTCGGTTTCAGTATGACAGTTCAAAAGGACGATAAAATATTTCGTTTTTGTAGGAGATATCCTTTGTGAAATGTCAATATTCAGTTTCATATCGAAACAAACATATTATCAGAGGATGTCAATGTCGGAGGCGGTGACGTGGTAGCGGGATTGTAAAAAAATAAACAAGCAAAATCGCCACAAAATAAAGACATATTTGATTTGAAAAATTAAAATGGCGTCGCAAATTGTGAACCACAGAATATTTGTGAACAGTGTAACCCATAGATAACATAATAGTGTAACCAATTTGAACATTTTGCGAAACCAACATTAATACCACTACAATAATTGTTAAAATAGTTGGCAAGGGTAGGTAAGTACTGACACCAAATTAGAACCGCCGAAAAATGAAATTTAAAAAAATTCCCATAAAAGAATTGATGCCATTATAACGGAATCGAAACTTTATGGATAGAGTGCGCAGGCCCTGGTAGGGGGTAACTACAATGTTTTAAGAGGTTTATTTATTTTGAAACAAATGTAGAATTGCATATTTTGATGTATAATTAAATATTTTCGTGGTATTGTGTTCAATCCGTATTTAACAACTTTTATATATATCTGTGTGGAGACAATGATTTTGATGTATAATAGGGTAATTAAACATTTTTTAATAGAAAAATCTTAACTTTGGTTTATAAAACACGTTTATGAAAAAGATTTTTTTAATATGCATATTAACGTTAAAAAAACGATTTTGAAAATCACGATTTTAAACTCCCGCCAAAACGCTTATTTTCGCAAATGACGTAAGGCATTACTTTTTGTCATTAGAAATTCATTCCTGAAAACTGAATCCAACATTGATCTTCGGTTATTTTCAATTTTCGGTAAGTTATCGGATTTTCCTTGCGAAAATCCGTCCTTCATTATTTTAAATGTGTTCTTAGATAGTTATTTTATTAAAATAGGTCACAAACACGGCAAAATCTATATAAAAACCATGCAAACACGAGTAAAAACAAAGCGAAAACAAACAGTGGCCATAGAAAATAAACAAATATCAAATTATAGTCCGTCCTTAGAGTATATACAATCCATTGTATATATTGAGTATATACAATCCATTGTATAGATTGTATATACTCTAAGAGTCCGTCTAACTTATCTGAAGAATGGCCAAATTTGGAACTAACGACGCCATATTGGATTATCTACAGCTGACAGACCTTCGACAGACTTTGTTTACAGAGGGGTTCACGACTGTTTCGATAGTTTTTTAAGAAAATTTTAGAAAAATTAAGAAAAAACGAATTTGCATAAAATTCCCTACAAATGAAATAATTTTTAGACTATGGGCAGTACCACAACGATTGGGACGCCCTCCTTTATTCTCCAGATAAGTTGGACGGACTATATAGCGACAAACACCATAGATCACATATAATTTATGTATAATTCTAGCTAAACAACGTCACGACTAATCATATCCCGCTTTAATGGAATCGTATTTTTAAGATTTTTATTATAAAAATTATGTATGAAAACATTATCCCACTCCTTCCATATAGAGTTACAAAATATAATTTATTTTTCTGAATCTATTTCATAATATATTTTCATAGATATCTGTAAAATGTGAAATTACCCTATTGTATATTTTGATGTATAATTGAATATTTTGTTGGTATTGTCTTCAATCTGTATTTAACAACTTTTACATATGTGTGTGGAGCAATGATAAGTGATTGAAGACTTACTGGCAATATCGGTACCCTTATGGCCGACCAATCAGAGATCAGATGGGAGGAAATGCACTCCCACCCTGGTTTCCACGCAGGAACTTACAAAAAGTTCGAACGTCCCTTGAAAGCTTTTCTAGTGGGTTTTTTCTTTAAAAAATTTTACTCTTTCGAATTCATGTAAAATTATAAAACATACTATGTTTATTACAATCATTATTTTTGTAAAAGTGTCAAAGTTATAGAACTGAGGCACTTCTAGAAGTAGAGTAGGTGGTCTAGCCGCATGTAAAGTACTCAGAGTATCGTAGACTCTAAGGAATTGAAAAAAATGAAAACTTTTCTCGATCCTGACCTGAAATCGTAATCATCAAGCTCGCTGGAGGTCTGCCCTTTGCATATTCTGTCATGGTGCTTGCGTGGTGCTCCACATGCCCGGCATGCAGCCGCCGGACACGCAAGTGCGGTACATTGGGGAAGATTGCAGCCAGCCCTGATGAAGGGTAATAATACCAGTGCCAGTGCAAGGGTCGGCTTGAGGAGTGCGCTCCACGTGCATCAGACGCAAGCTTCCGAGAAACCATCTCCGGTTCAATCCGATGCCGCTTTCATCCGCCTGAATTCGGTGAACTGTGAAGGATCGAAGCTGTCGACACAGCTCCGTCCATGAGGACACAAGGTGATTTCCGGTGAAGCCAATGAAACCAATCACCAGATGATGTTGGAGGCACAAGAAGAGAGAAGATGCGAAGAGGGCTGTGAGGGCGTAGATTTAAGTATATATTATTCTAAAAATAATTAAAACGTAAATATCCGAATGCATAATTTTAAAGTCTAATTAGAATTCCGGTGCCCGTGTTGCCATTAAATATGTAAATTTTCATTTCTGTTTTTTTTTCAATTCCCGCCTTCCCCTGTCAATTTGTACCTATATGTTTGTGTGAAACGTGTGTGGAGAAGAAAAACGCGAGTTTATAATATTTTAATTATAAGGTTGCAATTATGGAATATAAAACTTGACAAAAAAAATATTACGCAAATCACGGTGAAATTTTTACGAAAATGACCACATAAATTGTTTCATTTATAACCCTGTGTAACTGTGCAGTTATATATTTTTTTGATACATAGTTTTTTCTGTTTATCTTTCTATATAGGTGATTTATACGGTGTGTCTCATAGCTAGTAGAAAAAAAATTACAGGTGGATTCCTGCCATGATAATGGGTCGAAAATATTCAAGCACCCATGACCAATTGTTACGGAGATAGGCGAAATCAAAATTTGCATTTTTTTCAACATTTCTGACTTATTTTTTGAAAAAAGTTTAACTGTCATTACAGAAACTTATGGAAAATTCATTCGCTCTTACAGTCGAATAAAATGATAAAAACATAATTTTTTTACAAGGTTTTTATCATTTTATTTGAGTCGTATTGTGTTGTATCACTGAATACTATGTACATCTAACCCCAGCGGACACTGTGAGATCGATGAATTTAAAAAAGGCGCCAAAAAAACTGTTCTGGAACCTTCTGTCATTTTTCGCCGATAGGTTATGTTTTATTACAAACAAGTTTAAATATATGACTTTTAATTTACGAAGTACATTAATCTTCTGTATTATATACCAATATTAAATAAAATAAAATTATCTTAGTTAGGCCTAAGCATTCTTCATGTACGAAAATGTAATAAAAGATTTTCATTCATCAAAGAAAACCAAATATCGACTTCTGTTTCTCTTTTCAGCGTCGTGATTAAGTACGAAGCTATCTCCCTCTCGCGAGTTTGGCTGACGCAATCCGCTCGGGTACCCGCCTACAGCGTGGAGAGCGATTCAATTCTCTAAAGTCCTTACTGATAACCGCTCGTACATTCTGCTCTTGAGAAATTTATGGCAATTGAATCAAAATTGGTGTAACGTTTAGCGTTTTGAGGAAAAGTTGAATAAGTCATATTGTATATTGATACTTGCGCTCAGAACCGTGTGTGGGAGTTTTAGTATAATATGAAAATATCGGGATTTAAAGATTTTTCTCAAGTTTTCTTAGAACAGTAAAACTTCCTTTGTTGTAGTATATAAGATATTATTAAAATTTGACATAGGTACGTTTTCGTCGAGTGATTTCGTCGAGTTATAACAATACTGATTGGACGATACCGTTATAATACGAATTTATATTAAAACTTTCGCTATAAGGATACATAAAGGGTCGATGCTGGCCGCTGTGATCAGGGATCTCAACCCTAACATGACCGGTGAATTGAACATTCTTCCAAGGAATATCGCCAACATTCAGCATCACTATAATTATCACCAGACCAAGAAGATCTGTCGCGGCAAGTTTATGCGCGGTTCCTGCAATCGCGCTCCCACTAATTATTTTATCGTTTTTAAGAAGGGCTTGCACACTACAAACATGTGAGTATTTATTTATTTATTTTATTATTAAATTGTGCGTAATGTGATAACATTAACATGCCCTGCATAGATAAGAGATCTCTTCCGTTTTTCCGTGTTTGAGTTTTAATCTTTTTGTGCGTAGGTGCACATATTATTCATATAATATCAATGTGCGATAGTGATCTTCCTAGTGATGGTCAAAACCGTATTACAGTAGCCGGCAAACATCTTGAAATTTTTCGGCGTAGTGGGGGGAAGTTTGCGCATATACCATTCCACCAACGAGACCCAAATTTTGTCTTCTGCGCATTCCCTCACTACGCCAAAAAATTTAAAGAATTTTGCCGGCAACTGTATAACTGTTATTTGAGATTTATATCTGATTTTAACCATCGGTACATTAGACAACAGTTAAATCTCAGATACCAATCACACACACAGAATAACGATTTAGTCCATCACTATTATTTCAAATAAAAAAAAGATATATACAGAAATATATAGAAAGATTGCACGAGCCAAAAAATACAGAATGCATAACGTATGTATAACCATTTCCATACTATGTAAGCTTGAGCGTCTGTTCAAAAATATAAGCAACGAATAAGCTCGCATTCCAATATATTGTACAATATATAAACAATAAGCTAGAACTCCAATATATTGTATAATATATTGTACAATGTATTGTATAATACAACAAAAAGTAATAATTGCTTAACTTTTTTCGGGTTATTCTACTTTGGCCAAAAAATAATTCACGACAGAACCATCCAGAAAAAACTACATTCTTTTTTGACGACCGTGAAAATCCATGATTGATTTTATATAGCGGCTAGTGCAGAGTTTTTAAGTCCTATATTTTTTCATTTCTGGGCTTGGTTGCGTAATCATGGTATACGTCTTTGATAGCAAATTGCAATATCAGCATTTATTCAGTGTGCAAAGAGCTCCTGATAAGAGGATTCCCCCACTCTTATTCCTTTCTCAAATGAGAGTTCCTACGCCGTCGATGCCTCCGTAGCAACAGCCTACTTTCAACAAACAGGTACCTAAGTAAAATACACGTCATTGCTAACGGAGTACCGGGTCCAGTGGCGTCGAAAGTTCAGGCGGTTGTGGGCAATCCCCAACTTTCCAAAGGCTCGTGTAAGTCGATATTCGATTACGGTTTCAAATAACCAAGTCATGATTTCTTTAATTTTCTTATATCACATCAACACATTAAGTAACATAGTAATATAAAATAATTATCTACCTTCAATTAAAAGTATAACACGATAGGTAGGTAGGTAGGTATATGATAACAATAGACGGGGCGTAAAGTTTATGAGAGAAATGTCAAGACATCTGAGAAACGAAATCAAGATCGATGAAGTGTACAGTATTATACAGGTGTCTCGTAGCAGTAGCAAAAACTTCGGGGAGCTGTCTTCATTCAACTTTGAATAGAAAATTTTCTTTACAGTCTTGGTGAATTAAGCGGCATGAAAGTTAGAATTTTTTCAATATTCTACTTGTGCAGAAATTTTAATTTTTTTTTCAAGGTTTTAATCATTTTATTTGACTTGTATCAAAGCGAATTAATTTTAAATATTCGATATATGTTACTTTCATGTTACTTCAATGTTTTACAGAAGATAGGTCAGAAATACTGAAAAAATGCAAATTTTGATGTTGATATTTAAATTTTGATGTTGATACATAAACTGTTGATATTTCAATTTCGCTCAAAGTGTAAAGAATATTTTCTATTTAAAATTGAATGAATAAAACTCGAAGTTTTTGCTACTAGCTACGGGACATCCTGTATAAAAAACAATATATGTAGACTATAAAAATGTCTAGCTAGGTACTTACCTATAACCTTAATATTATTTATTATTCTATTTTATTTTGTTTACCTTGTCTGTTTTATTTTTAAATATTTTCTTTTAAGATATGTATTATGATTTTTCTTTCTTGTATTAATAAATAATTATTATCTTCAATTTTTTTTAAACTTTTATTTCATTATAACGTACTTCAGTTACGATGTATTTTATTTGATACAAGTCAAATAAAATGCACTATTCCCTTTGTAAACTAATGTCCATTTAAAAGCCCGAAGACCTGTATAATAGTAAGTACATAATAATAATATAAATAAATACATAACAAATCAGTGAGAATAGGCCCGGTAGTTTGATATGAATGCGTTTTCCTAGCACCATTTTAGGTCGGCAAAAATGTGCTATTCTGAAAACTTGCTATAGAGCATGTGTTCTAAGTAAAGCAACCAACGCTATGTATAATTATAATTAATTGGCTTTTTGTTCCAACAGTGTTTACATTTTCCGAGGGGATTTATTCTTAGAAAAATAAACACTCGAATCGTTCCCCGGTAGGTACAAAAAATCAATTTTCTCATAACCTAAAACGACAGCGGATTAGGCTCTATAGATTGCGGAGAGTGTTCGAATCAATCAATTTCACTCCTCGCAATACCACCCTTCACCCATTCGACACATTTGCTATACACCTCAGAAGGCTCTTCTGTCTCGTCCTGGGAAAGACCACCATTTCCAAAGATCAGATCTGAATAGCCATATTTTCTACAATTTCCTATTTCCTCCTACATCCTACTATTATTATTGAAATAGATCGCGTTTTGAAGTGTGAGGGAGGTGGGAATATCGCATGCCGATTTGATTATATTTTATACAATAATTACATATTTACATCCAATGAGGAAAATATAATAATAAATAGCTGATGAAACGGCAGATATAGAGTGATAACACACATAAACAATGCGATGCTTCGTCATTCGCGCTTTTGGACCGATCTTCCTAGATGATGCAAGGTGCAGAAATATTTTTAATTTTTTAAATACCTGTTATATAATATGTGCGCAGTAAATTGACGCGTACTGAGATTATAGTTTTTCCATTGATTAGAAATAAGACGAACATTTGATTTTATATTTATTTATATCTACTGTTTTTCGTCACAGTGACATACACATACCTAACTGGCGAACTAACATCACGCCATTTCTTCGCAGGGATAGGCGGAGAGGATAGTACGCCATATCATTCTATCTTGGCACACCACTTTTGCTTCGGCTACATTCATACATCTTCGTCAAACCATCTCAGCGAACCTTTCTTTATCTACCACGCTTCCGCCGGCATTACATTCACTTCTATGTTGTTAACTCCCCTCTCTATCGACTCTATATACATACACGTTAGATATATAATAAAATAATATAATAACGTTTTATCTAACGGTATCCTACAAGGATTGACTATTTACAGAAAATTTATTGAAAGCTGTATTGGCTAGTATCAATATTTTGAAAATATGTGAAAAAAAAATATATTCGTATCCAGAATTTCATTTCAAAAACTTTATTCAATATTGCAATCTATCAAATTTTCCGGAGACAATTACTTACACCCACTTGACACCAGTGAATGAAATTCTTATATAGAGTACTAATTATAAAGCAAAACATCCGAAGATGAGAGCAGTGGTTTTTAGAACCTGTTTTGTAGTTTGCATTGTACGAGAACATATTTAACTTGTGTTTTAGAATAATATCCTATGCTCAAAAATCGCATTTTTTAAGTACATATTGGGACATTTCACGCCATGACATTTCGTCTGCGATGTTGAAAATAATTTAAATTCATCACTGTTGAATGTTGATGCGAGTTGACGAGGAACAGGTATTATACCTACTTACAGCAGTTTATATCGCTCCTGTAAGCATGACTCGACAAAATTAGATTCAGCGTTTATTTGGCATCGACCATTATGTTCACAATTCTCAGAACTGTCGGTGTTTTTTATTAAATGATAATATTCACGACTCGTTATAAAACGAGTTTTGAATTATTTTTCATAATTTTGAAGAATTTTATTCGCTTTCTATATGTTTATACATCAGAGGTTGTTCATGATTATCCCACGCTTTTTATTTGAATTTGACATTTCTTAAAATATAATTCTTTAAACTTAAAAGGAAGGAAATGAGGGACTTCAAAAGCGCATTGAAATCCATACACATGTTCACATTTGTTTCATTCAGATGATTTGTTTAGAATTTTTTACGTTCTTGATCTGAGGCAATTAATTATACCTTAAAATCGTTCTTACAAAATTCCACAAGGACAAAATTGCACACAATAGGACTCAACAAAACAGTCACAAGGCAAGCAAGAAAAAATAATTTTGTTATGCCTAACACGAAAACCTCTTTTGGGAAATTAATTTCATTACCCCTCGTGTCATCGATAAGTTATCTGACGAAATTAATTATAAAATTCAGCCATTTTTTAAATAAAATCATAAAATGGCTCAAAAAATAAAGAGAAAAATTGTTGAAGAGGTAATCCACCCATGATAAAATATTTAATATTTTTTAATCTTTTGTATTATAACCCTTTTTACCATATTGTATAATTTGATCCTATCTTTTATATTTCTTTCCTTTTATGTATTTCTGTATTTTTTTAATTTATTTTTTATTTTTATATATATTTTTCTTTTCTCTTGTTTTATATGGTATTGTATTATATTATTAAAATATTAAATTGTTAATTATAACTGCTCCAGAACAGGTTTAACCTAGTGGGGCGTTATAAGCTAATGAAAAAAGTTTATTTGTAATTGTGCTAATATAAATAAATAAATAAATATACGCCACATTATACCGTACCATTTCGAGAAACGATGGAAATATGCTGAATTATTTAGCGATCTCAACGATTTTACCGGAGAAGGAACGATTGGCGAAAGGGTAGATATGCCGAGAGCGATTTGTTCGCTTCAAAGCTGGTCTACTAGCTTAGACGACAGGTCAGGAAAGGATTGATTTTGGGATTTTGATGACCAGGCCCTTCTGACAGCCGTGGAAGATGAGAAAATTGCACCGCTGGAAAACTGGAAAATTTCGCCTGCGAAATCGACCGACTAAGCAAATGGGAAACATTAATTGGCGTTACAAAATATCGACGGTCCAACGTATAATGTCGAATCTGCAAAAAAATCGATTTTCGTTTTACTATATTAAACTGTCCAATTTACTCTATATTTTCGAACAATGTTATAGAATTGTTTAATTTTTCTTTAGTACCTACTTACATGCTTTGTTTGGCATGAAAATTTTTTTTTAACTTTGTCCGAAAATACAGAGAAAATTGAATGTTTTAAGAGAGAGTAAAATGGAAAAATAATTTTTGCAGATTCGACAGTAGATATACGTAGGGACCTCCGATATGTTTGTCTTCTTTTTTGGTAATGTTAGGTACAGTATAATTTAAAAAAAAGGGCGGATGCAACGGCCTGAAAATTCCTTCTTCTTTTTATGACGTGTCCGCTTGAGACCGGTTGTTTGTTCAGTAGCACGTTTTCGCAAAAATCTATGCTTTTTTCTTAAAGCCCCCCCGCACACTGTCAATATTATTAATCAATAAATTGAAAGCGTTTTATTGATCGATTATAAATTATGTTGAGCGTGTGAAGATAAATATTGTTAAGAGGGTAAGGTTTTTAATTTTTTTTTGCATTTTATTTTTAATTTTTTAAATGAATGTGTAACATCGCAAGATTATAAATTTTTTAATGAATGTATAACATCGCGTGTCAAAATTTCAAGCGATCGGATCAAAATTGACGAATTTATGAGCATTTGAGCTTTGCTCAGACTGATTTTCTATACCTGTTCGGGCAGCTGAGGGACGCACTATTGTATTGGAAGAGTTTTGCGTAGACAAGGACAAAAAGATGCTCTAGATCTTCTTGATGAAAGCTCTTTGCTGTATGGACCTGGCATCGACGACTCTGTGTAAGTATAAAAGAATTGTCGAGTTTTATTTAGAATTTTATAGTGTGCAAAACTTTAAAGCGTTTTTCTGAAACATGTCATTTTTGAAGTCCGCCATAACTCAAAATCAAACTCAAAAAAGTTTACGCCATAACTCAAAATCTACTGGACCGATTGTTTTGAAATTTTGCACAGTACTTCTTCCATAATTCATCAGGTACCCCCGGGAGCTTTTTTTAAAAATAATTATTAATTTTACAGTAAAAAATCAAAAAAATCCTCACGGGGTTACCTCGAGAAACATCTCCTTTAACAAGTGCATTTTGATTTTTTGTTTCAGATGATTCTGCTGCGAGTTATGAGGTACACCGCAAAACAACTTTTTTTCGAGGCGCCTCCGGAGATTCACTAATATAATTATTTTGAAGTGAAAATTTTAAAAAATAATGTATTATTATATGGAAATTAAATAAACAATCTAGCACTACAGTAGCCGGCAAACATCTTGAAATTTTACGGCGTAGTGGGGGGAAGTTTGCGCGTGTACCATTCCACCAAAGAGACCCAAATTTTGTCTACTGCGCATTCCCCCACTACGCCAAAATATTTCAAGAAGTTTACCGGCAACTGTACCTGTATCACCAAAAAAATCTTGACAACATGTTTTTTTTCCACCGAATTGCCCTCCTCCCCCCCCCCTCCCCTTAAGACGGGCTAATATGAATGGCCAAGTAGGTACCTAAGCTTACAAAGTAGGTAGCTACCTAGGTATCTACATAAATATTTCAAATGACACATTACCGCGTGAAGCGGGTCGTTGAAGGTCACAGGCGAGAGCGCAGGGCGGCGGCGCAGGGATACGGCCACGTCAGGCGATCACATGGCCGTGTTTTAAAAGCGGGGTTCGCGGCCACAAATATACCGTACTGCGTCGTATCCTCGGCTACGTGTTTTGGTTATATTGCATTCATCATCCGTCTGACGGTCAGGTCAAATGTTTTATAAAGTTGGAATTAAAATGCGCCATTACGTATTAAAAAAAAATATCCACAAAATTGGATTGGACGAGGAGGCCGTATTTTGAAATAAGCAATATTGCTATTTCTGTACCTTGACAATCTTATATAACATTGTGATGCCGCCAATTTGACAGGTTTGAAATCAATGAATTCAATCAATCAGAAAGCTTCAAAACGTAAACAAACGTTAAGTTATTCACAATTATGAATAACGATCTTTCTAATCGATTGAATTCATTAATTTCAAACCTGTCAATCTTAAAACTTCAAAATTGACGGCATCACAAAGTTATATAATAACTGTCAAGATACAGAAATATCAAAAATGCTTATTTCAGAATACGGTCCTACTTATATGACTTCATTCATTCTTTGGGTATATAAAAACCACTAACTACAAAATAAGAACTGAGTAATAGGATTAAGATTGCATGCGTAATTTAAGTGTCGAAAGCTGCAAAAGGTAGGCAGGTACACCGAAGTAACGGGACGTCATTTCGAGAGTACAATTTAGAAAATATTTATTTCTTAAGAATAACAAGAAGAAATAAGAATATCAAGATATATCGTACCTAGACGTTTTATACCAATTTTTATATAACATATTTTAACAAAAAATGCAAACTTTGACGTCAATTATCTTTCAACTCAACTACTAGTAGATAGGTAGGTACTAGAAAATTTTCGACTCACCATTTAGGCAAGAATCTATCTGTAAAGTGTATATGTTGTTATATAATAAAATATAGATATATATTATATATATATATATATATATATATATATATATATATATACATAATAAAAATCTATGTTGATGTTTACACTCTGTATGTGTTAAAGATCGTAGAATATTATTTATGTACTTGGTTTTTAAATATTGACAACAAAAAACATTAAATTCTCATTATATTACATGATAATATATCAACACTCGCTATTGGCCGGTTTTATCAACTTGATTTAAGCAATTGATCATTTAAAGCGTAGATTTTTGTTTTTTCCACAAAGAAGACGATCCGTTTTTGTAAAAACGCCTTTAAAATCGGCTCGAGGTAGGTACCTATGTGGTGCATGCCCAAATATCTGATCTGAACATCAGATTTTATAGGCAATGTCAGAAAGTATACGACGCAGATGGAAGTTAATGGTATCGATGTATTGAGAAAAGATGTTAGATTTATTTAGATTGCATCAGTCGCGCCCGCCCCCTCTACGCAGAGTTACGAGCAGCACGAATTGGAATTGGCGCGCTCAGTCAATCTTGAGACGCCATGGCTCGTGAACAGTCCAATCGGGATGAAGCAAGTGTTAAACGATAGCTTACAGGCTCCTCTATCGTACGTATTTCAAGCTATAGCTGCTTATAAAGTGCAAAGACAATACGATATACAATGTTTGTAAAGTTTAAGTGAAAACTTGCGGCAAAAATTTCGAAGTTTATGTCATTTGGGCAATTAGCATAAGCAGAAATCATATTTACGGATGGATTTTATCGAGATGAATCCAACGATTCTCAGTTCTCAACGAGGCAAGAGCCTCCATGTGTTCTCGATAGGATAACAATGAACAAGTATTTTGTTTTTTGCTCCACGTTATACCTACCTTCCTTTATTCTCGAAAGTATATCAAATTTGTGGGTTGTCGAGTCGGATGAGGTGCCAGAAATACGTCATTAAAAAAAAGTGAGAATTAGGAATAATTCTTGAGCTCAACAAAAAACTGACACGTTGTATCTTTAAATAACCTTTTTTAATTCCGTTTATATTAATTTAATTAAATTTTTAATGACCTATGGTTATTCAGCAATGTTCCGATTTAGGAAATAAAATAAAAAACAAATATTGTAGTTAAAATAAAGAATAAGCAATTCATTATTCACATATTTTGGTGTATCCAGCTGGTTGTATCAACTTAGTATTCTTACGAAAACGGGTTGTATGACTGGTGGAAAACGCAAAAATCGATTTAAACGAAAGATTACTATAAACCATTATGTTAACCGTAATATGTTAATAATATTTATTTTTGGATTCTTCAATTAATAATAATATTTTAAAAAGTCCTTCGAATCAATGAAAGTTGTGACTGTGGAAACTGTGTAGGAAGGGAGGTATTACCTACTTAAATATATGTATGTATTTGCTCTTTAGGCTTACAAATATTTTGTCAATAAAAATGTTTAAAAAATCGCCCAGTCTATTTTACAGTATGCTTTTACAAAATTACCTTTAAATTTTAACTATTACGTACCTGAAAACAATACATCAATCAATAATCATTAAAGTGATTTAAAAAAATATATTAAGTGTTAATTAGTTTATCAAAGAATACGCCTTACTTTAAAGGGCCGATTGTTTGATCAGTACCAAGTAAAGAAAAAAACGTGTAAGCAAAAAAAAAACAATTTGTTTTCGCAAAAATCTAAGCCTTTTACTTAATTATTTATATTATTGTTGGTCAAACAACCGACCTTAACAATAATGTATCGTTGAGAGGATGTTTTAATAGTTAATGGATCGACCATTAAAAGTTTGTAGGTACAGATTAAACTTTTCTGCATACCCGACCTTTACCTTCCGATCATTACTCGCGATCAAACAACCGGCCCCAATTTGCGTGAAGATTGGTAGCGCAATCACATTCTTCCGTTTTAAACTTTCTAATTCATATTGCTCACAGCTGCTCTATAATATATTTGTAGATTGCAAATGTGGTCCGCGTTTTACGACTCAGCTCCAGCCTGATTCCTTATCCAGATCCACTCATAATTTTAATTAATTCGCCCGGTATCAACTATCAGCGAACCTGTCTCCTCACAAACTTTGGCGACCAACGAACTTATCAGAAAAATTGCTGACGCCCGATTCGTCATTGTATTCGTATGTCCTATATTTAGAAGCTTATTTTCCAGTTCGATTCTAACGCGATACCTACACCCCGTACCAACCCGTTGCGGATATGACATGTACAGTTTGTAGTAAAGACATCTCCTTTCGCGCATTCTTCACGACGTAAAATAAATAGTCTACCCCTTTTTGTTCGGTAGCTTAATTTACTTCGTGAAAATAATATATTTTAGTTTCAATGAGCGTGATTTTCAACATTTCAAGCCGCCCGTACAAAACTCGTGACAGTGAAGATATTGACTTCCCCGCCATGTCGTCACCGGCCCGGCCTCCTATTGGCTGGCGGGGTGATGTCGTCACAGACGCCCCCTCCAATTCGCATCCGATAATGGAACGCGCGGAGTGGGGATAACGTTTTATAAGATTTCCCGCTACATATTGCACAATATTTTCCGGCTGCAAAGCGCCGCGCACGTGTTTACCGCCATAGAGTTGTCTGGGCTTTATATGCGAAATTGGCTAAATATTGGCTCTCAATTGCTGTATTTATATTTAAAAGCGTGAAGAGTTTGTTTTCTTTTTATTACCATTTTATTAGTTTTTGGTTTTTGTTGCCCCGCTGAACAGCTGTCTGCTCGCTGCATGTTTGTAAGTACCTAACGTACTTTTTATTGTTTCGTGTTTTTTGGCTTATGCCTATATTAATTTATTATTTATAACGTACTTTTTGTGTAAAATACTTTTTCTATTCTGTAATGTATATTTGTTTTTTGCATATGCATATTTTCAATTATTGTAAACAGAGAATTTTAGCAGGAAAACTATTTCAGTAATTCCAAAAGCCACGTGACGTGGCGTCATGAAGGGAATGTCATTAGAACATTACGCGAATACGAAAGCCGGCGCCTTATTCGTCGGATTGATTGAAAGGTGGACAATAAATAATTCAGTTTCGTTTATTGATCGTGAACTGAAAACTAATATATTATAGTCATTACTGCGATGAATATTCACTACATTACTTATATATCGAATTTTACTTTGTAATGCTCCTACTGAACGATTTACCGATTTTCTTCTCAATCAAAAAAAAAAGTGGGAAAACCTCATTCGAGCCCCAAAGATATCACCTCGCGATGCGTAAGTAGGTACTTATGCATTCGAATGTTTTACGAAAGGTAATTATTTCGGAATGTATTTGTTCGCTGTGTGGGTAAATATTTATCTTTTGTCTCGAATTTGGTACAGGAAATAAAGTCATGCATTAGTTCACGAATTAAACCGTGTTTGAATTTATTTAAACGCCTGACTTTTTTGAACAACACATTAAATGTGATTGTATGTAGAAATATACACAGGAATGAACGATGATGATTACGGTCATTTTTAAACCATGACTTGCAGATTTTTCACGTACAATGGTGGCGTCCAAATTATACCTACATTGTGTACCTAGGTATACAAGTATCCGCGCGTATAATACATTGCGTTTTTTTCTGGGTACACTGGAATTCCCCCTTTTGCTGACGATGTACAAACTAGTACCGACGGCTTGCGTTTCTCGGTGATAATGCTAATGTATTAAAATTACAAGTGGGATATTTAATTTTTTTTTTTCGTAAAGATGAAAGGAGACGGGAGTTTCCAAAATTTTAACTTTATTGATGATTTGATTGGGTACCCATCTTCCCACTCGAGGCCCAAGATGGGTTTGCTCGAACGAGGTCAATGATACGTACACATATGTATGTAACGCTGTTCCGCGAAAATTTTGCAGGTTCTTACAAGTCGCCGAGTGCGTCATCCGCCGGCCCCTCACCCCCCCTCCCCCGTATCCCGCCCATGGCTTGTAGAGCGGCCGGATTTTATCTTTTTTTTATCTCAGTTGTTTTTTTTGTTAGGAGACAATTCTTCGCTATTCCAATTAGTTTATCTTATCACCGTAATCCATTTTATATATCACGCGCCCTTCAGATGGATCAATGACAAGTGTGGAAATTTTTATTTTTGTTATCTGAAGCTTACTATCTGCTTGATTTTATGCATGTCACTGAATACCATATTTTATATTTTATTATTTATAATTTTCTAATTCAGTAATAAACTTAAAACTAGGGATGCATCGATACGCACTTTTGCTCGTACAATACTGATATTTACAAAAAAGCATCATGAAGTATAATGAAATTATGAAACGCGGGGATTCCCCGAGCATAGACTGTGCCGCGTTTAAACATGAACGAATTAAGCGCAAAGATGGCGCGTTTACACATGGATTATCTATAGTGCGAAATTCAAAATGTATTGGCAAATTAATATCGCCGATTCCGATATATCGGAAAACCCACGATATCGCCGATATATCAGTATCGGATGCATCCCTACTTAAAATCCATACTTAACCCCTTGCTCTCCAGACTATATCTGATCTGGCAACTCCAGTTGGCATACCAGCAACTCCAGATCATTTTGGGCAAATTCAAATATAAAGCAATGGTAGCAAATTCTGCGTTCATAATATCCATCGATCCGTCTTTTTGTGGATCACTAGCAACTGAAACACTCCAACTGTTTTTCCAAACCATCTCATTAGTGATTTCTCTATATGTAGGAGTAGGGTCTCCATGCAGAGTGTGTACCTCATGTCGGCACTTGAAAACAGTTAGTTTTGTTTTAAGGTGGCTTAGCTAGGATTTTCTTATCACCGCACTATACAGAAAATATGCCATAGCTCTGATTTTTGTACCTATTTCACTTCCCTCTTTTAGTTTTATGTATTTTTAAATAATTTAATACACCAACATAAAATTTTTTAATTTATGTATATTAAAAACACACTCCTCTTGTCAAACATCACTCTAACATGTAGGTTTATTATTTCTACTTGCATCTCATATAATAATGTCTATTTCTGATTGTTTCAGGTTGAGAGACTGTACAACTAGCTTGTTAGTCTCCTGGTTGGTCGCCTAAAGGTCACCATTTCAGTAAACTTCTACGGAGAATCACTCAATGTAAGTTAAAAGTTATCGAAACATTGATTTTAATATAATTAGAAATATTTAGTATAAGAAATCTACGTATTCTCTCATACCATTATTTTTTCTTTAAAAAGGTACTTAAAGAATGTTCGCTATGTGTATTTCCAGTATATATATTTTATTTCCTAAATAATTCTTCTATTTATCAAATTAATATTTATTTTTACAAAATTCAGTTACATTTTATATGAAAACGGTTATTTGTAAAGATCAAAGTAACATATTTATGCTACTTTCTTTCTATTCATTTTTATGTTTATTAAATTGTTTAATTTAGAATGTTTCAGATGTTCATATTTATGCTGTTTTAATTGTAATATGCACGTGTGTTGGTGCACTTAGGATTATGTATTATTTTGCTTTTTGATTTTATCTGAGCAGTCCCGTTCAAGATGGTTGCGTCAATCAAGCCCAACTCCCTTTATTGGAGCGAAGGAAATACCCGAAGCCATTGTGAAGGAGGACAAAAATATAAAGCAAAAACCCAGTGGAAGATTTCCGGAAACGTCACGAGACACAAAGATCTTTGCTTTAAATCAGGAAACTCGTTCCCCACAGTTGAATTACATTCCGTCTCTTCCCCCGCTGTCCCCCCCGTTCGATTCCGCATCCAATATCCTCACAGAATTTCAAACCGATCTATCCAATCTCTTAGCCGAACAATTCAACTGTCCGGAGTTCGATCTAGGGTTGGACATGCTGTCACAGGTGAGGTCATATCTGTCTGCGAAGCTGCGTCAGGCTGCGATCAACCCTTCACATGCGGCAGTAGAGTGATTTCAGTTTATTCAAAAAGTACCATAAATTTGACATTTCCATTGATAAAGAAGTTTTGTGTAACCCTGGTCACAAACAATTGTCTGGCATTTGAAGGGTTAGTCATACATATATACACATGTCTACATGACGTAAAGAAGAAGAATTGTCCATTTTTTATTTTATTCTAATTAATATCTTTTAATCCCAGGAATCGCCAATAATCGGCAACACAGAGGAAATACCACCACTGGCCAAAGAAAAAAGCAAAGTAGAGCAAGTCAAGATGGATTGCGAAGGATTTCAGGACTTGAGGAAGTGGTGCAGTCGCCCGACCGCTGCCAGACTTCAGACCACGGCCTTTATTGGTAATTTTTTTTTCACTTTTATTTACAGGATATAACGGAGCTAGTCTACAATACTTCACAGGTGGATTCCTGCCTTGATGTTCAAGCAACCATGACCTGATATCAATTGTTATGGAATTATGCAATATCAAAGTTTGCATTTTTTTTTTCAAAACGTTGAAGTATCATTACAGTCACTTATATCGATTATGAAAAATTAATTTGTTTCAATAAAAGTTAAATTACTATTGATATTATTATTATATTCATCATGGTTGCTTGAACACTTTCGACTCATAATCAAGGCCGGAATCCACCTGTAAAGTATTGTGGACTAGCTCTGTTACACCCTGTATATGGAACAAAAGTATATTGATTTAATTTACTCGATGTAAATGTAACTATTTGTGAGAAACACAACAAATTATTATTGTGTGGTAGTTATGAGCTGAAAATCACAAACTAAGAATCTATCACTAATATCTCCGAGTCGCAATCACTAACAGAGATTACATATCTAAAAACATGTTTGTTTGCGATTTATCAATGCTGCCACCAATGGTTATGTAGATTATTTTGACTCATTTGAATCCCACTTATTAACTGTGAATCTGCACATGCGCTGATTGGAATATGTCAGTGATTCTTAACCATGATTACATATAAGTGATGAACTATGATCATAGCCACAATATTCATGCAGTTAATTATGTCATGGTTCACGACATAATTCACTGCATGAAATGTTTTTCTCTATAATTTGAAATGTAAAATGCACACTTATTCTATTAAAGATTTTCATTCTGTTTGTGGTTTGCTATATTTTAAATTTAAAAATATTTATGCTCCAAGTACGACTATGCGCGATAGTAATGATTTTGTAAACGCATTCATAGCTTTCCATCACTAATATTATCCAATACCAATTACACGAACAAGAGTAGCAATTTATCTCTGTACATGAAATGTACGCACATGTTTATCGAATAAAACCGTGGAAGCAATAACACTAAAGATATTGTATTTCAATATAAAAATACTTCATTTTAACACTTTTTTATTTAAAAATAACACTTTTTTTAACAGATAAATAACAATTAATGCGCAGTTCGAAGACGACATTTGGAATGATTTTTTGTCCGGTTTGCGCGGCAAAGAGATAACTTGACAAATAGAACTCGTTCATTCATTCAAAAACTTGAGATATAACCAATGATAAGCTTTAAAAACCCATAAACGCAGGTAAAATAGGTCGAATTTGCACACGTGTCTTAGGAGTGCAGATCTACACTCTGGCACCCGACCGGATAATAGTAAGCAAAAAGAGAAATGCAGAAATGTAATTTGTATCAACATATTTTTAATTAAAATAATTTATAGAAGTCTCACAGAGAGGAAGCTACTTATATGGAAAACTTTTATGGAAGTCTTTATAAGGTGGCCCAGGGCTTATGACCTGTATGAGTTGACTTAAGTGATCATTTTACACAATGCAATGGTAACCAATTCCTCCGTAAAAACATATATAAAAATATTGTTTTTAAAATATTTTTAATAATAATTTAGTTCAATTTTACTAGTACTTTTATATCTAAAACAAAACCATTCACAAAAATAATTATGTTTATATATTTTTGTTATTATGTAAAAAATTATTATATTAAAAAATACATAAAAAGTGAGAAAAAAAAAGAAACAAATAAATTTAAATATTATGATTTCATTGTCTGTCCATCTGTCTCCGTAACTTCGTGTAACATCCGTTATTTCGTTCTAATCCATGATTAAAAAAACAAAATTAAACGGCCGGAGATGGAGCTTTAACTCCAGGCCAGCAAACCCGAAGGCAGCAACGATAGTAATGATGCTACCACTGCCTAAACTGCAAACTGCTAAAAAGATACTATACATACTAAGGCCCGGTTGTTTGAAGTTCGATCAAAGTAAACGTTCAATTAAAGCATAGATTTTTACGAAAACGGATCGTCTGATTGGTGGAGAACATGAAAATTTATGCTTTAATCGACCGCTTACTTTGATCGAACTTGAAACAACCGGGCCTAAGACTTACCAAAGACGCGAACCGATATTCCGTCTTTTTTGATGAGTAACAACTAGTAAATAAATAAATTATAACACAACATTAATGGTTATTACATAAATGTGTAAGCAAACTTATAATTTTTTTATTTTTTATTTCAGATGACTACGGATTTAATTATTATGATTCTTTAGAAGATTCAAAAGTTGAAGATAGTTCGGGGTATTGTTTCGATGATTGGTTCCCCGGTATGGAAGTTCTTACTGAAGAAATTCCTCCAGCAGAAAATCAAATTTTAATGAAATTTGAAAATCAAATCATGAATATTGCAGAAAATACAACAGATAATTATAACAATGGTGAAAATGCAAATTCAGTTAATTGTGAAACCTTTGTGTTTGAAGACATACCTGCTTATGAGGAAATAATAGAGATATCAGACTCCAATTCTCTGGATGGAACCATGGAGGAATGCGTGACTGTTTCAGAGACGCACCTTCCTGCAGAGATTTCAGCTTGCTGGAATGACCAGGCCGTGTGGTCTCCAGTTGAGATGAAAAACAATATTTGCGAAGATGAAAGTGCAAACAATGCAGTAAAACTAACTGAAAATATAATATTTTCATCCAACGTTGCTAACTTTTCTACACCTGAGAATACAAGTAATATGTGCATCGATAGTACTCGGAATAATATCTACGAAGAGAATACAGATATTAATGATGTAGGGCTTTCACCAAGTTATGAAAAATCATATAATTTCGGCATAACCTTGTCCCCGTTAAAAGTGAAACAAAATAATGATACAATAATTGACACAATTATTATTAATGAAGATCGAAATAAACATAAGTCTTTCGACAGTCCTACAATTGAGAATATTGAAGAGCATGGAAGCACTCAGAAATTGAAACTAAAAATAAAAATGGACAAGCAAACAAGCAGTTTGGTCGTGCAGAATCCATGGGCAGATGATCCTGTTGTGACTACACCTGATGTTGTTAGGACTATTGAGCAACTTGAAACTGACAATGTGTATCACTTGATGACCAATGAGAATGATGTTAGTATAACATTAGAGTTTTTTTTCTATTTTTGTGTATTTTTCATTCTCAATATTTTCCAAAAATATCATTACTCTCTTATTTTGGATCTCTAGTATTCAGATCAATGATTATTAAAAAAGTCGCCATTAATTTTTCCATCAAAACATACACAATTGTGCTTTATGAATACTTATGTGATTGTTTGTCTTTTCCAGAATACTTACAATCAATCTTCCGCTTCATGCTTTTCGAATGTGTCGAGTTATTCCAAGATAATCGGAGTGGGACCGTACGACCTTACACCGCCAGACACGCCAAAATTCAACCCAAAGAAACGAAGGCGTGACAGCGAGGAATCAGATGAGTCATATGTACCCCGAGCAGAAAGAAGAATACCCAAAAAAAGGACTAAGAGAAATAATGACTCATCCAGTTCCAGTCGGACACGTAACACTGGATTAGCCGAAGAATTGTTATATAGATTAAGTACACCCGCTAAAAGGGGACGACCTCCTAAACGCAGAGATAGTGTGAGCAGTTCCAGCACCTGCAATATTGACGACAACAGCTCCGTTGTCTCTTATGAAGATAAATATAGGGAACGAAGAGACAAAAATAATGAAGCTTCAAGGAGGTCGCGCTTTCAGAGGAAGATGAAAGACAATGAAACGCTACACTTGGCTGACGATTTGGAGGCCAGAAATGAAAAACTCCGAAGCCAAGCTGCGAACCTAGAAAGGAAAACTAAAATACTGAAGGAAGCGCTATTCGCCGCAATGCTTACTAAATAAGTAATATCTTAGGAAACTGTCATTTGCAATGACAAATAAGAATTTGTTTGACACTATGTTTCAAGATGCATAGGGAGGATAAATAAGATAGTGTGATGATTATTTTAGATTATGTATGAAAATAATGATTACATCTTGTCTAAAGGAGATGAATCGAATAATATTATTATTTATTACAATTACAATGTAGTAATGAGTTATTATTCAGTAAATCTGAAAGTTGAAGAACAAAAATTGAGCACATTAACATTGTTATTAATTGATATATTATAAATTTAATAAAAATGAGTTTGAGAAGTGCTGCACATTTACAAAATTGATGTGTTATATTTTTTCACGGTTATAGAAAAATATCACTTTTGTTATATATAAACACATGAATTTTATTATTTTGGCTGGAGTTTATTTTTCTCCGGTGGAAGGAGAATACATATTATATTGTTGGAATCAAAGTGACTTATTTTTCACTGCGAATTGGTAAACATTGTTTAGTTGAATTACTAACTAATCATTTAAAACAACATAATATTTTATTTTAATGTTATGTGAATATCACAATTTGGAATAAAGATTATCAGTTATCAGACATGGATTTTATTTTTCTTCCTAAAAAACATATTGCAGAGTGGTGATGCGCCAAAGTAGTGCTCTGCTTTGAATCTATGTTATCACAGAGAAGGTGTATTTTTATTGTTATTGTCCGGTTAGAAGAATTAACAGTAACTGTTAACTGTTGTATGGAGATCTAACATTTTTATTTTAAAAGTTTTGATATTCTAGATAGTTAGTTTTGACTAACCATCACTGTTCAGTCTTAAAATGAATTGATTTCTTGAAGAACCTTAGACCAGCCTCAATCAGTTCGAGGCTTTCAGTTAGATTTTCGACTTGTCAAGATTTTTAAGAATGTTTTTTTTTTTTGGGATTTTTTAAATGGCGGCTGTCTTAAATTTACGTGGATACGACGTTACAAGGTAAGTACACCCCACACATAGTACTTACAAACTGCCCTCGCCTATGTCTGGACGTAGGTGAGAGTCAGAGATACTTAGGCACACATTCGCTATGAGGTGCGAAATGATGAGAGAATTAACATTACAAGTTGGCAATTACTATTTTCATTCCAGTCGAAAAAGTAAGCGTAACTATAATTTCTGTAAAATATATTTAAATGAGTGTTCATTCGATCTCTTCTAAATGTTCACCAACCAAAGCTTAACTTGTGTCGGGCACCGTGCAGTGTATGCATTACATATGTGCTTACATAATATTACAGTAAAACTTCGATTTTACGTTCCTTGTTTTCCAGCTATTTACACCGAAAATTCCATTTCATCTCCATACATTCCCACGCAAATATTTCACGCATTTTACGCGGATGAATTTTTTCAATTCCCCGGTTTTACACCGAATCATTTAGAAAATTCAATATGTCACCTCCACATTCAGTGAAATTTACGAGCGAAATTATGAATTTTACTTTTTCTTTCCAAAAACTCTACACGCCAACATAGATGAATTTTCAACGCGGCACCTACGGTGTTTAGGTTCCGGCTCGAACGCGTAAAAATTACGTTAGTAATGAAGTAACGTAAAAAGAAACACACTAATTACTGTATGTAAATATTTTTAACGCTTGAATAATGCTCTTTTTTACTAATTGCACTCATTTTACCATCAGCAATCGTGCGCGCGAAAATCGTAACGGCGCGGTGGCGGTTTTCACTCGCGTTTTGGCGCCATCTAAATGACAGCCGCCGCAATGTATTAACTTATGAATCGTTTTTAAAGTATTTAGTTAATTTGTATTGTTAAATTCGCATTTCATTTTGTTTTACGCACTTTTTTTCTTAATCAAGTCATTATAAAACGCATCATGATTTTAAAATGACATTTAGCGGCCAAGTTTAGAGCATCCGCCAATTTTTTAACAGAATACAAAATTGAAGATTTGGGCGCTATAAAAAAATAATCGGCCTCTAAAATTTAGCGATTTACCTAGAGAATAAAAGCCCAAATGTTTACCTGAACCAAGTAGAGGATTGGGGGCAAACTGATGTACATTGTACATGAACTGATATAAAATGGGTTGTTTTTTTTAGCGATGGCAACAGAAAAACATAATGTACATTTTTAAAAATAACATATATAATATAAAGTTATTTTAAGCATTAATTGTTTTTACTTTCATCGAAAGCTCATCTTTATTAATTTAAGTGCCTTAGCCCTTGATAATTATGTGGAAGCATTTAAGTGAATGATAGATTATTTTTATTTTATTTTTTTCTTTGTATTTAATAGGATCTTGATTATTATGTTAGATATTGTTAGTTAAATTTTATTGTTTATTTTACATTTGTTTTAATATAAGTTACTAATAACTGCCACACTAGATAAAACCTGTTCTGTGGTAGTTGTATACATGAAAAATCATACAGATCTGAACCAAGCATTTCTTAGCAACATTCTTTTTAACTCTGATGAAAATATGAAGTCATTCCGCACTAGTCTCCGGACATCTTATTCACCTCCTACCTGGATTAAATGGAAACATCATTATTTAGAAGTTTTGCAAAACAATGGCACCTTCCCCCCACAAACTTCTTTTTAACTAAATCTGTTACCCAGGTAAGGGCCGCTAGCTCTTAATACAAACTAAGATGTTATTCACGCCTGTGAGAATGGCGCAGTTCAATTTAGTCTTCGATAAGCATAAATCAGTTTAAATTTATTATGAATTTCCCATACAATATATTTAAGATTTTTCTGTAAAAATAGCACCGCAATTTGATTGAGCATGAGAAATATATGTCGCTCATATCATGACAGATATGTTTGTATTAAACACTAATGTGGGCCTTCGAGGATATCACCTGAAGTTGAACAAGTTTCGGTTCTCATGTAACCCAAGAAAGCATGCATTAAGCAATAGAGTGGTCAATATGTGGAACAGTTTGCCTGAGGGCGTTGTGTCTGCAGCCAGTATCAATCAATTTAAGAATAGGCTGGATATTCAAATGAGAGTCAGTGGTATGGGCCTATCAGCTTAAGCTGCCTGCCCATTATCAATAATAATGAGTAAAATAGACATCTTTTAAAAAAATCTTCAAACCACTTCTTACCTAATATTGCTACTTCCCGTACCTTAACAGTTATTAAAACATTGTGACGCTGTTTTTTTGGCGTTTTATGTTTGACAGGTTTGAAATTAATGAATTCAATCAATTAGAAAGCTTATTATTCGTAATTGTAATTAACTTAAGGTTTGTTTACGCGTTAGAGCTTTCTGATTGATTGAATTCATTAATTTCAAACATGTCAAACTTAAAACATCGAAATTGGCAGCAATACAATGTTATACATACCTGTCAAGATTGGGATAAAGAGCTGACATCTCAATATTGCTATTTTCAGAATAGCACAGAATGTATCGATTTCTACATTATCCATCGTGTTATGGGTTTTACTCTGTTAGAATTTCGTGCCAAACCCATTGGGTTCAATTGTCACGTGTCAATATATTTTACAATAAATACTGCTTCGCAATCATTTTTATAAGATTTTTACACTATGCATCTAATTGTAATATATCGTATGGAGCAATAAAATGTTTAAATGGCGTGCTTGTTTTTTCGAATTTTTGTATACATTCTCAGTTTGTGAGTGTTTTAACAAATTTTGATTCATATACCTACAAAAAAAAAACCTCAATCATAACTATTTCAGATCCATCTCATTCCCATTTTAACATTCCATCATATCATGACCGAAAACATTGAAATTATTTAGAAAACACTGAAATTGTTTAGAAGATACTGAAATTGCGGCGGTGACTGAATAATTGGATTCCGATTTTGAAATGATAGATGATGAACTAGACATCATTGATGAATTTCCTTAAGAAAATGTTTGAGAAGTTGATCACCGTGTTAGCATACAGCAATAGTTTATTAGTGTTGACAAAAAATCTATACTAATATTATAAAGAGGAAAGATTTGATTGTGTGTTTGAATTGAATAGGCTCCGAAACTACTCGAGCGATTTGAAAAATCCTTTCACATTCAGAATCCTACATTATCCCTGATGAACATAGGCTATAGAATATTTTCAAAAATGTTAGGGATCCGTATGAAAACTTCGATAATGTAACCCAACGTGTGAAAAAATTACGAATAAAAAACCTTATATTGCGTACGCTACGGAAATTATTGCCAATAGAGCAAAGTAATGTACTACAGTTTTATAGAGGACATTAATATCTACAAAAAGGTCTGCGATACCATATATATAAGTATTACAGTTGTTATAATAACTTACGTTAACATTAGATGGAAACATTGCTTTTTAGAGAACAGCGGACCCTTTGTTTTCCCTCACAAACTTATTTTTTACTTAATCCTTAACCCGTGCAACGCCGGGTACGACCAGCTAGTATAATATATAAATATATATATATGTTACAGCGAATTTGCATTTTTAGTGAGACTATACTTTCACTAGTAAAAATGTACTTTTCCCGGTCAGGCAGAGTGGGGGCAGTGAAAACATCTAAATCAACGAATTCTCAGATTCACTACACATAATCCGTGAAAATACATTACTCAAAGCATAGACAATATATCGGTGAAACCATCAATTTGTACACGTAATTCTTAAAGCGTAGAAAGTATAAAGGCGGCACTACACTAGACGATTTTTATTCATTTTGCGGTCCTATTTTAACTCCTAAATTAAAATAGGACAGCGGCACCGCAAAACGAATACGAATCGCGAAGTAAGGTGTCGGTTGAAAGATCGCGCACTCGGGTTTTTTATGATATCTGACGACTGCCGGAACAAAACGAGGTTATGTCACCATGTAAATATTGGGGGTTAAGGGAAAATTTTTATTAATGAATATGTATTTTGTCAATTAAGTTTATTAAATATGTTTTTTTTATAACAATACAACAAAAGTTTATTTCTTACAAATATAGAAACATAAATAAACATACACCCGGTATTATTAATTTTAAATGAACCTTTAAAAGTGCGTCAAGTAACAAACACTCGATGCGAAAAAAACAAAAATCAAAGAGATTCTAAGTCATCATTTACGTTTGAATTCATTCAGATTCTTCCGCATTTCCAATTTTCTATCTTTTTATCAAAAATGTGTCTAATGTCGTTTGCGTTTCTTGTTTGCGCACGTGTAAGCACGGGTGGTAGACGTACAACATAAAGTGCGCGGTTTTTAAGTTCGCAAACCTACTCGGCTCGACGTCGGTGACAGACGTGAAGCTTGCTCGCACCGTATCATTTTTATGAGTTTAATCGACTGTCTTTTGAATTATAAGATGATCAGAATTTCGTAAGTGTTCGCGATTAAAATTTTAAAAATATATTACGTTTTAGTTATCTACCTAAACTAATCATTGAATATCAAAGACCAGTCCAGAAGTGTGACAGTTCGAGAAACAGAACTATCGCCACAGAATAGAGAATATGCTATCGCTCAAAGGATAAAAATTAGAAATACTGTCGCTTTGTGATGACTTTGGACTAGACTAGTGTAGAATGAGACACAAAACGCAAAATAAATTTTGAAAAACAAGGTCCATGTGCCATTAGAATCTTGTTATAAAATCATATAATGAAGAATTGGTGCAGACGAAACTTTCAACACTTCAAAATGACTATTTTAATAATATCCGTTACCTACATAATGTTGATTTGCACAGAAGAAATTAATACTGCAGTAAGAACCTTGTTCACGCAATGACTTATTAAATTGTTATTCAAGGCCCGGTTGTTTCAATTTGGATAATTAAAAGTTCGTTTAAAAGCATAGATTTTTACGGAAACGGATTTCAGACTTGTCAAATTTCATTTTTGACAGTTCGGAAGCCAATAAATTCACTAGTAAGTGCAAGTTAAAATATTGTATTCATTTCTATTGGTGAAAAACTCTTTGAATATGATAAGAATGACCTTGAATATACTTTCTCTAAAATGCCAGTGAATGATGGACTCACTAGAAAATCAGATTCACTGTAACATATATATCGACATATAGGCATTTTGTTGGCAATCAGAAGGCCTTATCTGTTTATCTTTCACAAGCAATAGCGCAGCCCGTGAGTACAAACTTATGTCGAATTAGTTAAGCCGTTAAAATTGTTTTTTTTTTAATGTTTACCTTTCAGACCGTAAAAGTAGTAGCCTGTAAAAATGTAGTAGAACTTTAAACATTCTTATATGCGGCCATATTGCAGTTATTTTCGGCCTCTCTCTCTTATCTCTTCTTAGCCATTAGCTGTATGAGAATAATCATAGGTCTTAACCCTAATCTGTCCTTGACTGCCCCACACTTTTGCAATGAGCAGTTTCTGCATTGCCAACATAATGGTAAATAGACATTGCAACTGAATAATATAATATTGCAGTTTTACTTTTAAAATGTAACTCGTGGAAAATACATAATTCGGGAGAATTGTGTCAAGTTGCATATCATCTAACATTGGATTGCAATTGTGCCTTGTATTTATTGGATTACATGCAACCAAAACAGAACTAACAAATTTTGACATAAATTGTCTGGCCTCTATTTTCGGGATTCTGAGTTTGATTTCCAGTGAAGTCACAAAACATTGTTGTGATTTTTTAAGCCTGGGTATTTATGTGATGTTTCGTTTCAATGCTGCCTCACGTTGCCCACTACAATGGACAACATATTTCAGAACATTTATGTATTTACAATGTTATTTATTATTTGAAGTACAGTATGGTATGGATGAGGGAGATATTTGGGAGTAAATTGAATTAAAAATAAGCTTTAAATGTTGACCATTTGTTATGTAGAATAACCATTTATTAATTTTTATAATGATACAATTTAAAAACTAAAAAAAATCTCCACATTTTGTTTGGTACATCTACCAAAGTTTCAGGATATAAATTTAGTGGAAAATTTTGATTTTGATCTTTAAAATCATATCTACACTCTTAATATACAGTCCCACCCATTATCAAGTAAGAAAAACTTAGTAAGCAATACTTTATGTATAAATATGTAAATTTATAGATTATTTCCCCGTTTGCCGCTCATATACAACCTGAATTATAATACAAAACAGACCCTCAGAAGCGAAGCAATCGAGAATTATATAAACACAAGACATCTGTTCCAACAGATAGATTAACAATGTACAAAACACAAACATTATGACATCCACATACCAGCCATATCGGGGACTACCATGGAGACATTTGTGACAAGTTTATACATTCATTTACTAAACACCAAGATTGTCACACGGTATTGCCTGTTGTAAGACGTTTGTTACTCAGAATGAATAACCACATATAATTGAAATTCCTCTTGGAAAATTACAATTTATTGAAAAAATGTCGAATGTCAATCAATATATTGATTATATAAAATAATAATAAATTTAATACTACAAGTTGATTATAGAGGCAGAAGGAAAAGATACAAGCGGACAATAAAAAAAATCCATTGAATATTTATCAAGACTTGCCTAACTGATGATCAAAATAAATAAAATGAACATTCATTATACACAATACAATTCAATATAAGCTTTACGGATGGATCATTAAAAAAATATTAAAATTTGAATGAAAAGCCCCAGTCCTCGGCGCCGGCGCGGCCCCGGCTCCCAGCCAGAAGACTGGGGCAGACTCGCAGAGCTCACAATCCAGTACAAAAATACGAGAGTTCACTTTGACTTCTGCCCCGGCACTCCGCACTACCGCAACGCACAATGCACAAACCAATTTGAATATAAAGTATTTCAGAATGTACATTATTCATCCTAGATTTTAAACTCATTTAAAAGAATCACTTTTCCCTGTCCATTGAAAACACACTGCGTAGACAATTTTATTTAGAAAAAAGTAAAATCATTAATGACTTTAGATATGGCAGTCAGATTTACACATTAAATGAGGATTTCACTCGAGTGCGCTCGTTGTTCCTCAAACACTATGTCCCGGGTCACCAGAGGGCCGAGCCAATGGTTGCGTAATATATATCACGATACAGCGTCTATTAGTATTTTGGAAAAAGCAAGGCATGAAACCTGTCAAAGGTGTAGACAACGCACAACTGTTTAGTTTTACAAAACACTTTATTTGTTTATTCCACTTCTGCTTCTGCGTCTTCCAGGGAACTGAACTTGTTTGATGCTACGAAATTCTGAAATGAAAGCAATGCAAATAATTACATCCTTGAAATTAGTGATGAGATAATCACAATTGTGACAATTATTAAAAATTGTAATTATGTATAATTTGGCAGTACACTAGAAACTAAACCTCTAATTTTAAAAACACACTTAAAAATCATTGTTACAATCGAACCAAAAATCACAGTTTATAAGCAATAAAATCTTAAAAACTGGAAAGTGATATAATCTTGTCAACATTTATGTAAAATGCTGTTAGTAAAACCATGATTTTTGTGTTTTCCACCAATCAAGCAACCCATTTTTTGCAAAAATATATGGTGAGCTTTTATCATAAATTATGGTATTACTACTGATCAAACAACCGTCTCATAATTGATTATATTAAAATACTGGTTAGGTTGAAAATTAGTGTAATTATGTATGTTATTGCAAAATGTTTAATATTTCAAGTGTTATGCAAAAACCGTTAAAGCATTCGTAGCATCTATTTCATTTCTTAAAAATTGTTCTTTGAAATTTCTTTTGTCGGGATGTACACTTTTAATTATCCTATTACACTTATTTTTACCAATTACTCTATTACGCATTTTAAAGTTTAAAAAATTTCCTCATACATTTTGGCATTTGAGACACTCCATTTGAAATATTGTTTCACGCATCATTTAATAGATTTACAGCGTCCAATATTGATAAATTCTCATTTAAATTCTTTTCTCGTTGGTTGTAAGGAGCAAATCTGCAAATATTTTATAAAATCCCTTCAAATATTTGATTGTGCCCGTATCCATTATGAGGATATTATTTATGCCCGGGATTAATTTTTTTGCAAACGACTTGTAATATACATTTTTTGTAAAATAGGCGCTATGAAAAATTCAAAGAATTTGGATTATTTTTTTGTCATAGAATTTTAGTACAATAGGACCCCGTCATGCCGAAAAATGACATATATCAATTTTTTTTAAATTATTCCCCTAAATTAAATTTTTCATAAAAAAATGTATATATATAGCGAAATTAATTAAATAAATAATAATTTCGTAAATATATAAAAAAAAAAAATTGTCAAGATGAAAATATTATAATTTTACTGCTGGCTTTAATAGCAGCCATCTGCAAAGGCAACCTGGGCCTCCTACAATTTTTAGAGTTTTTAAATTGAGGTCTTTAAAATTTCACCTTGGGTTCATAACAGGTCCCAAAAAGCAGTTTGCCATAATCCCCAAGACTCTAGTTGGATAATTAGTTTTATTGCTGATTGTAAACATCTATTAGCACATTCATGTTCAAACAAACCCTGAATTAGACACCACAATGAGCCACGTGAACCACATCCTTCAAAAGAATCAGTCTGTCCTTTTTGATACAGATCTACTGACATACCCTGACTGAATAGGTCTTTGGTTAATTTGGAGTAGACTGATTTTGATACTTATGTTTTAAGACAAAACGAACGCACACTAACTGCATCAGTGTATAAGCAAAATTTGTTAATTGTTTAAAATTAACTAACTAAAATACTCACAGGAGGTTGCAACTCTTTAGCTTTGGGAAGTGGTCGATCCTCGTGGTCTTTTCTTCTGTTATCTTTAGAGTCCTTATCATCTTTTATGTCTCTGTTACCACTCAGTTCGCGTCTCTCGCGAGACCCCTTGGGCTCTCTGATGTCTCTCGAGTCCCTGGAATCTCTATTGTCCCTCGAGTCTCTTCCAGTTTCTCGGCTATCTCTCACATCTCTGGAATCTCTCGTTTCCCTTATATCTCTAGATCCTCTGAAGTCTCGACCAGCGGGGCGAGAAGAGTTGTCATCGCGCCGATCATCACGTCGGTCATCACGTCTACGATCATCGCGGTCTGAAATATAAGTTGAAAATAACAAGTATTAAATTATTGATTTTAAAGACGATGATCACACTTTTTTTTATTTAAAAATATTATAGAAACCTGAAAAGGTTTATGGATAACGTTTTTTACATGATTCAATATAGGAATATAATAATAATATAATTTGGATACAAAATCATTTTTTATAATTGGCTGAGTTTTAGCATTTTTGTCACATCTGTTTTGAAAATATTTGGAGGTCTGAAATGGGATTGATTTGTAGCCTGGGGAAGGTTGATATTGGAGATTCCAATATTTTTTTTAAATCTTGGAGAAAGGATATTATTTTATAATAAAAGCAATATAGTTTTATTTGACCTCCCAGTTAAGGCTGGATGTACACTGCAAATGCATATTTCGGCGTTTTTTTCTTTCTTTCGAAAATGTGTTTTCATTATTCTTTAATATCAAAATGTATATTGCTAGAACCAGATTGTAAAACTATTACCCGTCAGTCGTTCGCTGGATGACAACCGTATGTAAAAAAGTATTTTCATCTTGACAAAAGAAATTGTTATATATGTATTTACGTAAATATATGGATGTTTCTTTGCACGGAGCCAAAATTATTTCATTATATTAATGAAATTTATATAATGTTAATGAAATTTCATACATATTAATGAAATTTCGCTATACAAATGCATGTTTGTATGAAAAATTAAATGTAGGGGATAAACTTTTTTCGATAATGTTATTTTTCGATTTAGCGCAGTTTGTTATAAGCAAGGTTCCACTGTAATAAACAATAATGATTTGTATTTTTTGACATCCTGGATTGATTGTGTATTATGAAACCAATCTCCCACTTTTCTTTATTTTACTGAATTTTTTGCATGTTTTTTTTTAAGCGGTATTCTGTGGAACGTATCCATCCATAAACGTGTAAAATAGAATTTGGTGTATTTACCATTTCTCCTTGGGCCCGCTCTACGATCATCCACATCATCTCTGTCCGTCTGAAAGTAAAAGAAATAAATTATTACTTTGTGTTTATATTTGCAATTCCAGTTAGGAGAATTGTGTGTACGTACAAAATTAATGAGCCTGGGGCCGCGTCGCATATATCCGACGGAGCGCGGCTGTCCCCAGGGGCCGCGTCGGATATATCCGACAGGCACAAAATAAATTATTTATCGACGGCCGCGTATCGAATTTGAAAAACGTAATTTTTTCCCAATAGAGAAATCTTGTTGTGACCTGTCGTTCCATTTTCAATTCAAAAACATCACGGATTATATTTTAAATCAACAATCAAAACAGAAGTTTTTCTGCCGTCAAAATCGTATAGAATCGTCATAGATGGCGCCCCGATCCCGTGTTGTGCAATCGAAATTCAAATATTCCATCGTCAAGGTCACGCGCAATGTGCGCGGGAAATACGATTTATTTTTTTCGATTTTCGATTTATTTGTACACGTATATACAAATATATACGATATGTTTTGCGATATTTGTCAGTTTTTGTTGGTTTATGATTCAATTGAATACTAATAGTGATTTATTAACAAAAATACACGCAATTTTGTTGCGTTTATTTGAAATATGTGTGTGTGTGAAAGTGTATCATATTTATGTGTTATGAGTGCGATGTCCCGTCGTGTGCCGTGCCGTGCAACAAAATATATCACACAGAAGAAGATTATTATTATTAATAGTAGTGTTGTCTCTAATAAACAAATAAAAAATTATTATTATTTTTCAGAAAATGTTGCGATGGCAACATTATGGAAATTCAAAAAAAGATTATTTTTTTTACTTAAATGATAAAAAAATCATTGCATTTCGACACTTACGATAAAATAATATGAATGTGTGTGTTTTTTTTTTAATTTACGCATGTTTTCATGGTTTTTTCGTAAAAAGAAAAATCACAAAAAATTCCGAAAATTTACGGCCCTTGCCTATATGTTGCTTTGGAATTTTTAGGCCCTCAACAAGTTAAGGACAAGTCTGCGAGCGAGCATGCACAAAACTTACCTTTCTCTCTCTTCCCCAGGCTTTCTTGTCCTCCCTGTCCTTGCTGGTGCCCTCTCTGTACCTTTCCCCTCCCTTCTTCATTAGTCGGTCCTCAATTTCACGCTCTCTGTAAATAAAAATAAATTTATTATTGGGTCATTTATGAAATAATTGACAGTTTTTCTTGTACAGTGAAACTCTCTTAATTAGTTTACTTTTGATAATTAGCCCTGATGATGGACCCTGCAATGGGATCCGAAACGTTGGTCAGAGAGGTCACATATACATGGCAGAATATCCCAGAAAACTATACACAGAAGTGTTAAGAGAGATTCATTGTACATTGTAGACTTATTTAGTGTATTATTGGATTAACTTCATCAAGGATAGTTCCTAATTTTCCGCATTTATGCTGTGATAACATGCATGGACACAGAAAAATGAAAAGTAATAAGCAGAAAAGGAATTGAGATTATTATCAATAACAATATTGTTTGTACCAAACGACCATATACCGCATTTATAGCAATAATGGTGTCAGAGGGACCTTTTAATATAGCACCAGAAGCAATGATACCTCTAATTTTACCATAAAAATTGTGAAAATAAGGTAAAAAAAATAAGGTGCTGCAAGCAAATTTATACATTATGTCGCCAAATTTGGGGGCACTTAGACTGCTCAGTGCAAATTTTCTACTTGCCCAAAGGTGTGGGTGGCACATTTTACGTTTAGAGTGAAATACCTAAATCTTATTTTTTAATTGTGCACAAAACATTAGGTTATCATTTATCTCATGTTATGCATTGTGGACTAGCAATGTTACATCATTTATAGATAAAGGGGGTTCTACAAGGTACCGCAAAATACATAAAGGACATCCCACACAGAGGGCGCAATCAAAAAGCCATGCACAATGTAAAATATTTTTTACGCTTCCACAGCCAAAGAAGTTAAATTACTGAAGCGAACCACATCACAAAAACGCCCAGGCTAGATAAAAATCACATAGATTAATGTGATTTTTATCTAGCCTGGGCTTTTTGAATTATTAATTTGGGCCGGTTGCATCAACATGAATTATAGTTGGTGACAACAGTTATTGTGAGTCACGTCAAAGCTGGTGCGTATACATACACACTTGCTCTGCAGTCCTAATATGACATTGGTGTTTAGGAAGTGTATCTAAGTCAAAGAGAAAAAATAAACTCATTTCTGTCTTTATATTTTAAGTATTTATTAAAAAAAATATTTGACATCGGCATACTTTTTTGCAAGTACTTGCAAAGTTTTATAAACCCTCATGCAAAATGTTTTAATTTCACTTTAAGTATCGATGTTTTCCAAATGAAAAATAAACATTGCATTAAATACTGTACAAAGATTTGGCAGTAAAATATATTTTCAAGTATGATTAATACAGCCGGTATTTGCCGTTTTCAATCCCGACAGATGGCGGCTTATAATTATTTTGAAAAGACCGACAATTATATAGTTGCCTCTTTCTATCATTACTTTCTACTGTAGGAATATTCAGAACCTATAACATCTTATCAAGTTACTTTGATATTACATTCAGATTATCCGTCACATCCGTCCTGAAAGATCACGATCGAATCCACCCAATACCTCAAATTTGAGACTTGAATACTAGAATGAATATGCAGTATTAAGGATATGCAGTAGAATCAATTGATCATTAGAATGGAATGTTTTACTGTATTTAACCGGTCGGATGCCAGCCGTACGTAACGCAAAATGTACCCTGTCTGCCGTGCAATTTCGCTCACAATTGCTGTTTTTTAGACATTTTTTTGTGATGGTTATATTCATGTAAAAATCAACAATAATCGCAAAAAAGTTGCAGTTTCTGATTTCTCAATGTACAGACTTCAATAATTACTTATATTTCAATAATTACTTATACAATAATTACATATTCATTAATTATGAAAATAAGTAACGAAATTTACTGTCAGAAATGTACGCACATGTTTTTCAAATAAAACCATGGAAGCAATAACACTAAAGATATTGTATTTCAATATTTTCATTATAAATATGTAAATATAAGAATACTTAATTTTAACACTTTATTAAAAAAAAAAACCTAAACAACACAAGCGGTTCGAAGACGACATTTGGAATGATTTTTTGTTCGGTTTGCGTGGCAAATGAGGTTACTTGACAAATAGAACTCGTTCATTCATTTAAAAACTTGAGATACAACCAATTATAAGCTTTGAAAACCCATAAACGTAGGTAAAATAGGCTGAATTCACATATGTGTCTTGGGAGCGCAGATCTACGCTCCGGCACCTGACCGGTTAATAGAAATATTCAAAGCACTGTACCTATATTTTTAATAATGTTTTTTTTATTTATTGAAAAACGTTATTCTTTACAAACCTCGCTGCTGTATCTACGGGTTTGGCTGATCCAAATATATTGACTGCCGCTTTAGGCGGGGCAGGCTGTCTCCTCTCTCCCTCATCCCTCTCACTGCCTTCGCCTTCACCGCCCGTGTCAGTGCCCCTGTCGCTATCAGGGCGAACGGGTGCCGCGACAGGCGGGGGATTGTCCAGGGGAAGTGTGCGAGGTTTAAGCTGCAGCTTGGGGCGAGTGCGCGGCTCACCTGAAACCTCCGCATCTTTGAATGCGAAATCGGCCACAGAGTTAGAATATTTAAATGGCAGTGATGACACAACTGCCAAATGTGAAATAAATAATTATCCATTGTCACTTTGCCCTGTAGATTTCTATATCCATGATTGATGAATACTGATTTTATCGGGAGATTGCCATCATTTAGAAATTATAGATTACACAATCATTTAACAAATTTTTTGGTTGAGTTTTCTGCTGTGTTTTTACGACCTTTTCGGCTGACATTTCGGATCCCATTGCAGGGCTCATCATCAGGGCTGACGTCCCTGATGGTATCGGTTTGATAGATGACCCATGGGATTTGAAACATCGGCCAGAAAGTTCGCAGAAACACGGCAGAGTACTCCGGAAAAGTTAAACCAGAAGATTCTGGATGGCAGTTGAAAACATTTGAATATTTTTAATAAAAAAACTGTACAACGTAAATGGAATCTATTTGAACACGCCTCAAAAAAAGCCTTTTGACAATGTTGAATATTTTTAAGATTGCGTTGATACATGTTGCAGTACCTTTGTCTTGATCTCGTTCCCGGTCCCTATCTCCACCGAACCCGCGACCAAAGCCACGATCACTGTCCCTGGAAAAGAATAATTAACTTATTACAAAATCAATAATCAGAAAACATTAGCTTGTCGTTTAAAATATAACACTCTCTAATAATAGGATTAAGACATTACAGAAAGACCAACGGACTGACTCCGGATCAGCTCTGGGTAAACTGGCAAAAAAAGTTAGGTTACCTGCATTACGCAATATTCTTTTAAATTTTGTCAATAGTTTTTCAAATACCATGTCATCGAAGAAATAAAAATAAGAGTCGTAAGTAGACACCACAAATTAATTTGTCCAGAATAAACAGGGCCGCAAGAGTACGATGCCGCACAAGAGTCATTGCAGTGCATTTATAATGCCAGATATATATTTCACTATAAAACATTGTGTAAGGGATCGAGAACATTAAATAGAATTGAAGTGTTAGAATTTTGGCAATTATGGAAAGATCGGTATATAATAGTTTGTTGCGTGGTTGTGTATAATTGTTTAAAAGAACAATATTTCCACATGAAATTAACCTGTAACGGTCTCTAGGGCCCGAGTCTCCACTACGGTATCCGCGGTCCCTTTCGCCTTCTCTGTCTCCATCCCTCCCGTATCCTCGGTCCCTATCACTGTCTCTTCCAAATGATCTCTCTCCATCTCTGCCGTACCCTCTGTCTCCGTCTCTTCCGTACCCTCTATCGCCGTCCCTGTCGCGTCCAAAGCCACCCCTGTCTCCATCCCGGTCCCGCCCGAAGCCACCCCTGTCTCCGTCTCGATCTCGCCCGAAGCCGCCTCTATCTCCGTCTCTCCCCCCACCGAAGCCCCGGTCCCGATCCCTGTCGGAGTCCCTGCCCCCGTACGCCCTGTTTTCCCTCGGCGGAGGCTCCTCCCTGGCGCGGTTGCCGTCCCTCCAGGCCCCGGGAGTGTTGTCAATAGCACTCGCTGGAAGAAAGACACGTGTAAAATAATTATAATCATCGAGTATCCTAATAGTTAAGTTTGCTTAATAAAAAGTGCTGCAATCTGCTCAGAGATGAAGTAACTACAGTAGAAATAAATCAGGCTGTACCTGTCAGTGTGAGATTAGTCTGAATTGAGTTATGAAATGCGCACAACAACTATTTAAATCATCCGTTAACGATTAAATATATTGCAGAGCCATTTTCATGTTGCACATTAAACTCAAATTGCTGGCCAAGAGAGTTTCCATCGCCGCCTGCAGATTCGCATCTCATTCAAGAAATATGAAGTCTCAGACGATCTGCAGGTGCGGATTTTCTGGTTCTCTCCTTCCTACCCTGGTAGGACTCTCTGCTAGGGAGAAATATGGACCTGAAGCCCTGGCCCCTCCTCAGACCTTCCCGGGGTCAATAGAGTAACAGGTACTCGAGCGTGGACCCCCGGTGCAACATTCACACAGACAGTTAAACCCAAATTTCAATTATGTATTCTTCTTTCATCATCACAAAGGAAATTTACCAAAATATTACCAAACAACAGAAATTTAATTCATCAAATCATCGTGTCATGTCTCGACATTTTAATATTGTCTTATTAATTAACTAGTCTTATTGTATTGACTCTCCAAATCAATACAAACAGCATTTTGGTCACTTTTTTCACAATTTTTTAAGATAATAAACAAAATGTTAAGATTTTAAAAACAAAATAAATTCCCTAGTTACTTAGCGAAACCAAACTTTTCAAACAGCTGCACTGTATAGTAAATAGGCATGAGGCACTATCTGCATCCATTATGGAATGCAGTGAATGATATGAACAATGATTTACTAGAATTTTTTTTACAGATTTTGTTGAATTCTAGGCCAGTCTTAGAAGTCATAGTCAAGTAAAAAATAATTATTTTTGATAGACACTTTGTAAATATGACATTTTTACTATATATAAATTAATTTTGGTTCCAAGTCAAAGAAATATTGTATTTAAACCACTTGAATGTGAATTGATTCTTGATGGATTTCAAACTCACGTTCTCTGTCCCTGTCTCCCCCGCGGTCTCGGTCTCTGTCTCTGAAGGAAGAGCCCCATCCACCTCCCTCGCCCCCTCGGCTCTCCCTCTCTCCACCGCCTCGGCTCTCGCCTTCTCTCTCCACACGGGGGCCCGAGCGCCAGTCACCAGCAGTGCGCTCCGGATCATATTCTCGCTCCCTGGAAAATTAAACTTTGTATAACTCAGAATATATTCATGTAAGATTAACACATCAGCTTAACTCCCAAATGATTTATTTGAATTGATTTAATCAACCTTCTAAGGCAAAAAAATACGGATATTTTTTAAAATCAAAATTTTCAACTCTAAATATGATCTTCAATCCACTATAATTAAGTGACACCCGGCCGTGTAATGAAATATCTTAACATTTATTGTATAACATTGTAATGTCGCCAATTTTGGTGTTTTTAATTTGACAGGTTTGAAATTAACGAATTCAATAATTTAGAAAGCTCTTTATTCATCATTGTGAATAACTTAATGTTTTTTTTTATGCTTTAGAGCTTTCTGATTGATTGAATTCATTAATTTCAAACCTGTCAAATTTAAAACATTAAAATTGGCAATATTAAAATGTTATACAAGAACTGTCAAGATACAGAAATCGCGATATTGCTTATTTCAGAATACGATCGACCAAGTAGGTATAATCTTACTGCAGGAACCTAACTGAGAATAAAATCTTTAAAAATGCTTGAAATAGAAAAATATAACTTAACATAAATACACAAAAAAAAAAAAATGTAAATAAACGCACCAAAATCCACTGCAATGCACTTCACTTTAAAATACGAAACATATATTTCTGAAATAATTAATTACTATTTCGGTATCTTGAAAGTTACTGTATAACATTGTAAAGTCATCAATTTTGACATTATTAAGTTTGAGAGGTTTGGAAATAATGAATTTAACCAATTAAAAAGCTACAAAAGTAATAAGTAACGTGATTAACTTAATGTTTTAGAGATTTATCTGTCTCACAATTTTGTACGGAAACAAATATTAATTTTGATTGTTGATTAGTGGTGTTTTAAGTTAAAAAATGTCCACAGAATGTTGCTACTGCGAAAAAATAATATTTTTAAAATTCGATACGCAGCCACTGTGACGTCATCTGTCATGTGTACACGACGTGAGACCTGTGAGGACAGTTGCGCTCCATGGCATGTACACGACGCGAGCCTGAAACAGGTTAATGAAATTACACCAACCTGTCACGGTCATTTCTTCTCCCCCCCTGACCGCCGGCTTGCCTCCTGTCATTGTCAGATGTTGAAACATCGATACGGATACGCCTACCGCTAACAGTCTGCGAAATAATAAATTATTATTTATACAGGTGTTAATTGTGTGAATTGTCATCTATAAATAATTATTATTATTTATAGATGACAATTCAAGCTGTATTTTTCATATTTGAAAACTCATGATATGTGTGAAATGTTGAGAGTAATTTTGATAAGAACTCCCACTTCAACGTACCCCCGATCATTCGGGGCAATAAAATATTGTTTTTTATTTTATTTTAAATATTTTGAAACACTTTATAAAATGTAAAAATTGTTTATGTCGGATAAACAAAAATAAATGTATTACAATTATGCCATCTTACCAGGTCTGGTATATTCATAGCAGCTACAAGACTGTCTCTGTCTTCGAAATCCACATACCCAAAACCTCTCAACTTGCCTTCAGATTCTCGGGGTAGACGCAGATTTGAAACCTGGAACAAAAACATGTACATATTATGGGTAACAGATATATCGGATCTTTTGTGACACATTCACTATCCTACCAATCAAAGAATCCTAGGGTGAATTCTGACTTGGAAAGAGAATTCTTTGATTGGTAATATTTATCATTTGATGAAGTTTGACAAGGCAGAGGGAATGATTTGATTTTCAAAAGGTTCCTTTATTAAAACATTAGCGTCTTTCACGAGCTAATCTAATGTAACAAAATGTATTTTCATAAATTCGGCATTTCTCAAAAACTGCAAAATATAATTCAATAAAATTTTGTTATAGGTACTACTGGGCATCCTCGTCAGATATCTATACCATGAAAAACAATAGTCATAGTCGAAAATACCAACTACTGAAATCATAAAACATCGCCATTTCAACCGGTGTTCTTCGATTCCCTAAGCATAAACCTTTTTAACCACATCACCTTAAAGTCTGTTTATAGAGATAGATGGCGGCAAAGACACTTTTTTTTTATCGCAGTAAAATTCTGCAGGTAGAATTCCGAGCAACTGGTGCATGGACTAAGATAATAAAAATAAAACACGAGATTGATTTTATTGCTGTATTATAGCAATTTGACATCTGCCTTACGCAATGAGTTGTGGATACCTAAAGGAAGTGATTAGAGTTTTATTAGGTTTTTTGTAATTAACAAAAAGTTTACATAAAAGTTACATAAATACCCGTCCCGTACTTAGATGCTAGTTGAGCGAACAGGAATCAATTTCCCACAAGAGATGTATTAGTAGCACACTGATTTTCCAATTTTTTTCCAAAGTATGGTATTACTCTATTGCTGCCACTAAGCCAGCAACAAAATAAGGTATTATTTCTCAATAATTTCAATTTATTAGGTGTACAATTTTGTTTCTGCCGTTTTTCTATAGATGGCTTTAGCGATAAGTAGTGTTCAAAATAAATAGATCATAGGTGTCATGCAATAAACTTGGGCATCTGTCAACATAACCCCATAAAAACATTTGTCGATTTGTGTCTCCATCATAAACTTACCATTATTGAAATGGGAAGTCCTATCACACCCGCCGTATTCTCCAGACGTTGCTCCGTCTGCCTATCACTTGTTTCGATCGATGGCACAAGGCCTGGCTGACAAGCACTTCCGTCTTATAATTAAGTAAAAAATTGGATTGATTCATGGATCGCTTCAAAAGATGACCAGATTTTTCAACGTGGGATACATATGCTGCCCAAAAGATGGGAGAAAGTAGTAGCCAGCGATGGACAACACTTTGAATCATAAATGTATAACCAGTTTTTTACAATAAAGCCTTGAATTTCAAAACAAAAAACAGCAGAAGCACCAAATAATTTAACCAGAATCATATTAGTGCAGTTAAATAGTAATAAGTTACGGAATTTGATTGAGAAATGAGTAATAACAAAAAAACTTCTGAGTGCAGAGTTAAACGTGTAATCTTCAAGTTTGTGTTTACTGGGGTATTATGCCGTGTTATTACGACCTTTTGGGCCGACGTAAAAAGGTCGTAATAACACGGCATAATACCCCAGTAAACACAAACTTGAAGATTCTGAGTGCCCGTGAAAACCTAAGAACATTCTTAAACGTGTAATATTTGTGAGTAGCATAATGATACAGTTTGCAAAGTAGCTCATAACGTTACAATTTCATTTACATGACGCTAGATACGGATGATGACCTGAAGCAGCTACTATAATTAACTAATTCATTAATCATTGTCAAAAAAATTATATGAATAAAATCCTTTTTGTTTTACTGGAGGAGCGTGTACTCATGTACGTGCAATAGAAGTTATACTTCTTTGGCATCATTGTGATTGATATTTACATATTGGTTGAAAATATATATTGATACAATAATGCGATGTCTAAGGAGATGATAAATATAATTGTTAACATTTTAATGTAGTTCAATTATTAATATTTGTTTTTGAAGCGGTACAAAAGTAACCATTGGTTTGTGATAGCTAAAATAAGAGATAAATGTCTTCCAATCGACATCTCATGACGATTCAAATACATTCATAGCCATCGCGGACATATGCTGCAACGAATCAAAAAATAGTTCGAATTTTCAGTTTAATAACCAATCATTTGTCAGCTTTTAAACTGAGAATCTTTATGATTGGAATGGATGGTCGACAATACAATATGACTGGAACACTAATTTCAAGTAAACAAATTGACAAGTTTAATGGGGAGCGCGCATTTCATAGTCTCGCATTCCTGATACACGATGCGCATGCGCAACTTCTGTTACAATAAAAAATTTACCTTAATTTGCCAAAAGAAGCATAACTTCAATAAAATAGATAATTCAATAAAATAAATTTAAAAACTTCAATAAAAGGGCATTGGAATTGGGAGCCATCCATAAAGTCACACGTTAAGGGGGGGAGGGGGTCGACGAATTGTGACATTGTGTGACAAGGGGTGGGAGGGGTCCTAAGTTTCGTGACGTCACATTTCAAAATCTAATACAATTTAATAAAAACGGTTATATAGTTCAATTGTACGCAATAGAGATAGGCGCGAGAGGTTTATCGGCAAAAGCCCTATATGTCTTACTGAAAGATCTTGGCTTATCTAGATCTTCCGTTAGTTCCATATTAGAATACGTATCGAAAACGGCACTAACGGAGTCTTATCGAATTTGGTTAGGCAGGGAGAGAGACTGAAACAGTGGAGGTGAGTGCTGATGCATCATAAGGGGGCCCCTTAAACCTACACCTGGGTCACAAGTCCCAGGCACTGTTCTCGGCTCCCCTCTCTGCAATGCGAAGGACCCGGCACCCGCACAGTAAATCCATCGAATGCTAAGTGTTTCGTCTATTTGTCAATTTCTAAATGTAAAATTGCTAAATATGTGACGTCACACTAGGGAGGGGGGATTACACATCAGTGCTCGGTAATGCCTTACCTTGAGTCCGGCAAATAGGTCAGAAATGCTCTCCTCATCCACTTCGTAGGGCAAATTGGAGATGTACGCAACAAATGGTCCATTACGGGGCACTGCATCCTCATCATAGGCACCACCCCTGCTGGCTCGAGAAGCTGACGGGAGCACCATGGGGGCCCGCGCCCTGCTCGTGTAGCTGGGCTCTGGGATATCAATCATAGTCTTTAGTATATTACATCATAATTCACTAGAATAAATTTAGTTATAAATTGTCCTCGAAAAACAATAGTGCAATAATCACAACACATAGTCGGCGTGTAACAAATTAGCTAATAAAATGCTGATTTCCTGAAATTTATCTAAATATCAGCACTTCTTTCATTATTTTTATACGGAATCTGTGAATATGTCGACAGTCGAGTGAAGAAATAAATTATTACATCACACTATGCATAGCTATTGTGGAATATGAGCTATATGTGAAGCAAGTAATTTTGAACACCAAATAAGTAAAATATTATTTGATATGTGGCGAAGTTGTATACATTTTCGATTTACTTATTCGATAATTATTATAGTTGTGACATTTTCAATGGGATATTGGACCAATATCCCAAAAATAAATTAAACTATGTCTATTCCTCGCACACAATTATTATGTAATCATGTAAAATAGGAAATGCACATTAACCTTGAAACAAGGTTTTCACCCAGTCATTCAAGTGAAACTTCAATCATATAACTATAATTGAGTGTATTTGCGAACGCGCTGTGCTATAGAGATATAAGACTAGACTGATTCTTCAAAGTTGTATGAAGTAAAAGTGATTCAACAAAATTCTAGAAATTGGGTCTGGATTTAATATATCTACAGGAAATATAATTTAGTTACCAATTAGATCAGAATATAATTCCAGAAATGCTATAATCATATTATTAACATTAATATCTGACAGCCTAAGGCCCAGTCGTATCAAGTTGGATTAAATCATAGATTTTTGCATTCTCCACCAATCAGACAACCCGTTCCCGTAAAAATCTATGGTTTAAACAAACTTTTGCTTTAATCGAACGATAAAATCGGGCATAAGAATTGAACTGCAGGAAATCTGATTAGAAATCCACTTGTGGGATAGAAGAACAGCGCGAGACACTGTTCGATACCATTTAAAATAGGCACCGGAGTGAGAGTAAATCGTATCAGGGCTTTTCAATTAGACTAGGAAGAATACGCTGGCCACTTACATGTTAAATACTAAGATCTATTTCTTTCTATATATTTCTAGAGGCATATAGAGAAATATAATAATTTATATGTATAGAGAAATATAATAATTTATATGTATAGAGAAAAATAATAATTTATGTATATAATTCTAAAATATAACATGCACTTGTTTTAATGAGGATCTTTCAGTGGCTTATTTTATTTATTCACTCTGATAACTTTGATTACACATTTAAAAAAAAAAATTGAATACATTAAAAACCCTCAGTTGCATCACAGCTCAACAGCTAAGTTGTGGTCCGCACCAGACTAGTCTGAATTGAGTTTTCCTGAGGGAACTCGCATATTAGACTCAAATAGCTGATCACGGGGGCTTCCAACGGCTGCGGCATCCGCCTCCACCCCGAGCATGTTCGGGGTGTCTCAGGCATCGGCGGCCGGCCGGGGTTTCTGGTTCCCCCGTCCCCGCGCAAGCGGGGAGCCCTGCTAGGGCATGCGATGTGCACCATGCACTGTGATCTATGCTCAGACCTTCCCGGGGCGAGTGGGGTGACAGGCACCCGTGGGTGCGTCCCAAGTGCGAGATTGGTGCGGCCCAGTGATGCTATTTCATCATTGGGTGTATTCATTTAAAAATATTCTTAAATTCAAAAACAATTATTTCCCCTAATTATGAAACCATATGTATACCTATTAAGTTATATTTATGATAAAGAATCTGTAATTCAAGATGACACTGAGAAAATCACTCAATTATATTAGAATCAAAATTATCATGTAACAACTGTCAAAAAATACAAAGATTTAAGAAAATTAGTTTTACCATAATCATCTTCTTCATCCGCCCAACTTTTCGTGGCAATAGTAGAAGGGGTTGCCGCCAAGAAGTCATTAAGGGCAAGAGTCTTCCCCTTGACTTTTTTAGACTTCTTTCCTGTATATCAAAAATAGAAAATTTCAGGTACACAAAAACATTATATTGATAGATGGTACATAAATCGTAGTTAATCGGTTGTTAATGAAATTTATAAAACAAGGGTTAAGTGGCAAAAAAAATGTGTTGTTTCAGGAGATGACGCATTGACCATTACTAATGCGAGTGGAAGGCCGCCGAAGGATAGACAACATATTTTATTACAGAATTCTCTTTGTAAATAACAGAAAAAACAATGACATATGTATACGTAATGCTTAACTGTAAATATGTACACCGTTACACCCAAAATTGCTGAGGTGCAAATTCCTCAAATATGAAATGTGGCCACGCGGTAGAACTCAGCTTATCGTATGGAAAATGCCTAACTTTGAAGATCAATAAATAACTTATGAGACTCTAAGGAACAGTCTAAAAGACTGTAAAAACGTTGTTATTAGCATACAAAAATAATGCGACGGCTTCGTGAACGGGTTGTAAATTAAAATCAGATATATTAAAAGAATATTCACGTGACAAAAAAACGTCGGACTGACCTGTGGAAGCCATGTTGAAAGGCCGCAAACGGTGATACCACTGAAAAGAAAACAAATATGTCATAGAGATTTTAGATTTATATGAACATTTTTGTTGGTAGGTAGGTACCACGAAACAAATCAACCACAAAGGCGGGTTCACAATATTGATGGGTCCGCTATGTACTAACTACTACAATGTACTACTACATTATGTTGAAATGTACATCTCACACCTTTTGAAGTGTAGTACACATTACGAACTACACACACTTCAAAGTACATGATACGTCAAAAAATAGTACATACAAGTACATATATTTAATTTGAAGTGCACACAACAAATTACCCACTTCAAATTTTAAATTGAAGTGTGATGTTTTACAAATGTGAAATTTTTGGCTGACGTTTTTGGTAAGTCGATCTAGATGAATGAAGAAATTCCTCAAGTCTTAGCCCAAATGCGCATAGTTAGAGAAATATTAATATTCAATTAGTTTGTCTGCTTCTAAAAAAGCCTTCACTGTAACTAAATGTTTCGTCTTAAATTTTATTCCCCGTGTTTTTCTTGAGAAAGAAATTTACCATTTTCTGTTTTTGCAATAATTGTTTTCTCTTTCTTTTTAATAAGTAATATTTATTAATTTAAGTTATTTGGCCTTTGAGAAATATTGTGGAAACATATACGAGGTGTGATCAAAAATAGGTGAATAATGTAATTACAAACAGAGAAATAAATTAATGACAAATTGACTTAATCTCTTTCAAAGTACTCTCCTTGACTGGCGATGCACTTATCCTAATGGTGGTTCAATGATTGGAAGCATTTCCGGAAGGCCTCTTTCAGAAGGGCCTTCAGCTGCTCCGTCGTAGCCTTCTCAATGACGGGATTAGTGTTAAAACAAAAAACATTGTCCTATCAGCACGGTTTTTATTTTTGGGAAGAGCCAGAAGTCGCATGGTGCCAAATCCGCCATATGGCACAGCACATTATCGTGGTGCATGAAGACACCACAGGCCCATTTTTCTGTTGTTTTCCTCCGTACATCATTTGGTAAACGTTGCAGCAGGCCCTTGCAATATTCGGAGTTCACAGTTCTTCTCCGTCCCTTGGAACGAACTCTGATCACATATATTATATGGATATTGCTGTCTTTCCTTTTATACCCCACATATAAAAATCAATATTCTATTAGGTATAAAGAAAAACTGAAAATGAAAATTATCTGTCATTCTTCACTTACGAGGTGTGATAATAAAATACGGTGAATGAATTTTTATAGCAGCAATTGCTGACGCTGCATTGATATGAAATATCGAATCCGGTAGCCTGTTCCTTTGATATGAAATTTTCGTTAGAAAAATTAATAATTATAGTATAATTTTGGATTTTTAGAAATCTTTAATGTTTTTTTCATACAAATTACTCAGTTGTATGAAGAGACTGCGACGTATCTGGTAGACACTAAATCTGATTATATAGGATAATTTTGGATTTTTGGAAATTTTTTAATACTCCCTTCCGTAGCGTCGCCCGATCGAAGCCCAACGCGTAGGTTAAGCGCCAAACCAGTTTCCACTAGTAAATGAGAATGGGAATATAATAAAAACTTGTTTTTATGGGTTAGTTTTTTATTTTTTATTATTGTTTCATATTATTTTACATACAACTGAACTCCTGTAAATTAAAGGAGAACTAACAAAGAAAGAGATTAGAATATAATTAAATCAAATAATGTATGACAAAAATTAACCTATAAAAACAAAGTTTTAATTATAAATCCTTTACACGCGAGGTCTTGGTTTTCATTTGATTGTACTTTTGTTTTCTTGACTAAAAGATTCATTTTTGTATCCTATTGGTACAAAATTAATTTTAAGACAATCAGAAAAATCGTTTCTTCAGTATATTTGTACTATTGTTATTTTGACATTTGACTATTGACATTTCGATACGTCAAAAGTTTACCCTGCATCTTTTGAACTGTCATGGGCAATAATTTTAGAATAGTACTTTAAAAAAGTATCGAAAATAATCGATATATATTGAGGAAAATATATCGATATTTTTTCTAAAAACGTAACAAAATTAAGGGAAAAAAGCTTTTGGCGACCAAAAAAAAGGTCATCGGAAAATAAATATCGAAAAAGATACTAATTTGGTACTCAAAAAAAAATATCGATATTTTTACCCATCCCTACCAGAAAGTAAGTACTTGCCAGATTTTCGATTAGTGATGATCGTGATATTTAAACCGGTGACACACTAACCGTTATTTGAGATTTGTATCTGATTTGATCTGATTGCTTCGATGATTGGCAATTGATTTTTTGCAATCTTATCGGCAACCGTCAGTACTAGACAACAACTAAATCTTAGTTATCAATCAACAATACAATCAGATACAAATCCCAAATAACTGTATCAAAAATAACGGGTTAAAATAACGGTTTAACCATCAGTATTTTCCATTTTCAATCATTATTCAAGGCCAGCGGTAAAGTTAATAAAAGAATTTAAAAAGCATTGCAGAATTTATTTTATACACTAAAAATAATATTTATCCACACCAAACCGTGAAGCCCTTTTTAAAAAAAGAGATGCGCACACGGAATACGTGTCCCATCAATATTTTTACTATTTTTAAGGTAAACGCTTGTCCTATGAAAATAGGAATAACTTGCAAATGCCTTGGAATGGGGCGCGAACCATCGACACCGTTTTTTTTATAAATATTTCATGAAAATTTTTTTGTAATCATTTTTATGTATTTATTTTTTTCTCTCACTTATAATAAATGTAATTTTTTGTTTTTCATATTAAAGGTATTGTTTTTTCTGTATGCACAATAAATTTCTTTGTTTGAACTTGTTTGTATTATATAATTGATTATTTCAGTTAAACCCTAAAATTTAAAATTTTAAGTAGGTACCTACCTATATTTATTTTAACGCATTTTTAACTTTATTTATTTTCGAGAATGTCGAAATACAAAATATTTTAATTATTATGTGGTACACAATGAGTTTTTATTTTAATTTGTGTTGTTACATCATTCTAAAATATTTTTCTAGGTAATTCCTCAATTTATTGATTTTCATTTTGTTGTTAAACTATATAAAGTAATATTTGTCCCAAATACATATTTGGGAAAAATGTTACTTGATGGTAGCCCAATAAAATTAGTTAATATTAGTTCACTGTATCAAATATTATAATTGACAATTTTATGAAGACATTGTATTGAATTGTATTTACTTACAAAATTAATTTGTACAAAAAATAATAGTACACTTTACTTTTTTATAATTATTTGTATAAAAGATGTGTTATCATCACCATGCGACGCCCGGTCCATAATGACTGTCCCGCACCAAGTAAAATCTGACGGCCAACCGCCCCCTTCGGGATTTCTCATACCCCTTCATCATTTTTACGCAGATTTCGGGAAAAATTGAGCTGTTCACCGCCTTAACTAAATCTTTAACTCGGGCAATGCCGGGTATAACCCACTAATATTATCATACTAGCTGTAACCCATCAAAAATGACGGAACATTGGTTCGCATCTTTACTGAGCCCTAGTATATATTTATAGTATCTTTTTGGCGGTCCACAGAGAGGCAGCGGTAGCAACATGTGTTACGCGGGCACTTCGGGTTTGCCGGCCCGGGGTTCAAACCCCATCTCCGGCTATTTAATTTGTTTTTTTTAACATTGAATTCAAACAAAATTATGGACATTACACAAAGTAATGGATGGACAGACAACAAAATTATTATCTTTGATATTAAACAAGTATTTATGAGAATGGGATCCAGGCGGTAAACGACAATATGATAACATTTCTGTCTTAATTTATCATCGAGATTCACTATTCATACTAATATCACATTACGGAATAATTTAATAATATGCAAGTTTATTTACAAATGTAAATGATAAAAACGTTAAAAAACAAATTAATAATATGTATTGGCTTCTTTCACTTCATTTAGATTGTTTTCACAATTTAATGTAGTATTAAATGCATACTAGGTGAAAATGTCAGTCTGATTATCTTTACTATATGTATATTTTGCATCTTATTAAAAATGATACGAAATAAGCTAGCATGTTATTGATTTATTAAACCTGACAAACTTCAACTATTATAATATTTCGACTAACAGTAAAAACCGGCATCGCACATGAGCAGAAACATCTACACTAAAATGAAAATGTTGCAACCTTGCAGAAATTGAAAATATGTAGATTTTTTTAAGGTAAAAACCACAAAGAAGAAGGAAAAGAAAAGAAAGAAAAAAAAAAGACACAAATTGAACACGAACCATTTCCTTTTTTCGCAATACTTGTTTTCTTTTTCTTTAAAATTAGTAATGCAAAATAATGGTGCCCCTCCCTCAACAAACTCATTTTTAAATTAATTTGTGACCCAGGCAAAGCCGGGAATGGCCTCTAGATAAAATACACATGTAGTTTTTATGACATTGCAGTTGTTTTTGTAAAATCATTTTTTGGTGATGTTATGAATTCTAAATAAAACACTTATATGGGATATGCATAATTTTTATAATTGCAACTTTATATTTTATTTTAAAACATATTTTGGCCTTAACCTCCACCAAAGCTTGAATGAATATAAAAAAATTCACTTTTCAGACTTGATTAGAAATTCTGTAATTCTTTTATTAAAATCTTCAGCGTATTTCAAATGTATATTATGACCACCTTCAGGGTAAATGTGGGATCTGGAATTTAAAAATAACTTTAAATAATAATATTAAACTAAACACTTCTTATATAATGTTATCTAAATGTTAGAAATCAAAATAATTTAAGGCAATGCGAGCGAAATTCACTACTTTTTCTAATAGATTTTCTTTTGTATTTTGTATCACATTTTTTAATGGGAAGGTATTAAATTAAAATGTGTTCATTAGGTTCCATATATTTTGCACATATTTTTCTAAAACGACACGAACAATTTTTTTTATCAATTAATAAATTACAAAACAAACATGTTTTAGAAATAATGAAAATAACCAAATTTATTGTTTCGGAGGTAAGTTTATAGAACTCCATAATCACACATATTGTGTGAAAATTACTCCACTTTGTGAACCTTATGTGATTGTATGGACTCCTGACATGTCTTTTTCAATAACTTTACAGAGTAAATGATTTTCTTAAATGTATTAAAATTATTTAAAAATTCTATCACAGTCACAAAAACACTGTTTTTAATAAATATTTTATTTTTGTGTGTACATCAATTTACCCTTTTTAATTTATGTACTTGACAACTTTTCTACTTGAATAAATGAAAAGAATATTATTATTATTTTAAAATAATAAAAAAAATAATTAAAGCTTATTGAAAATTCCCAAGTTTAGCTATTTAATCAAGACACTGCGTATTGTATATTAAATATGTTGCGTCTTGATTAAATAGCTAAAATCAGGAATTTTGACTAAGATTTTGAATTTTAGTTTTCAGTTTAATGTATTAATATCCATTTTTTAAATTTATTTATCAAAAGTTGTCAACTATGTTAAAGGGTTAAATAAATCACGCATGTAAATACTATTTTAAAATATAAATTGTAAGAAAACAAACTGAACGATTTAAAAATATTTTTTTACCAATTAAAGATAATCGTTTACTTTGTAATTTTATTTAGAAAAAAAAGAAAAG
>JADDOH010002530.1:0-13396 GCA_016648135.1 Agrypnia vestita | reverse complement strand
TACTTATCTGCACAGTTAACATCAGCTCCTGTATGAACTAGAAACTTAACCATAGGAAGATTATTATTTTTGGCTGCCCTGTGCAGTACCGTTTTCTGATTATTGTCTGCATAGTTAGCATCAGCCCCTCTCAGAATTAAAAACATCACCATCGCGAGATTGCCCTTGTCAGCTGCTCTGTGCAGTGCTGTTTTGTCATATTTATCTGCACAATTGACATCAGCCCCTCTCTGAACTAAAAATTCAACCATCGGGAGGTTATCCTTTTTGGCTGCTCTGTGAAGTGCTGTCTGTCCGTCGTTGTCTACACAATTAATATCAGCTCCTTTCTGAACTAAAAACTCCACCATCGCGAGATTGTCCCCCTCGGCTGCTCTGTGCAGTGTTGTTTTGTTATACTTATCTGCACAGTTGACATCAGCTCTTCTCTGAACTAAAAACTTAACCATTGTGAGGTTATTCTTTTTGGCTGCTATGTGCAGTGCGGTGTATCCATCATTGTCTACACAATTAACATCAGCTCCTTTCTGAACTAAAAACTCCATCATTGTGAGAGTGTCCTCGTCGGCTGCTCTGTGCAGTGCTGTTTTGTCGTACTTATCTGAACAGTTAACATCTGCTCCTCTATGAACTAAAAACTCAACCGTCGGGAGGTTGTCCATGTCTGCTTCTCTGTGCAGTGAGGTGTAGCTAGACTCGTGTAGACAGTTAACATCAGCTCCTCTCTGAACTAAAAACTCAATCATCGGGAGGTTCCAATTGTCGACTGCTGTGTGCAGTGCTGTGTTGTCATTATTGTCTACACAGTTAACATCAGCCCCTCTCAGAATTAAAAACTTAACAATCGGGAGGTTGTCGTTTTTGGCTGCTCTGTGCAGTGCGTTGTAACTATCGTTGTCTACACAGTTGATATCAGCTCCTCTCTGAACTAAAAACTCAACCATCGGGAGGTTACAATTGTCAGCTGCTCTGTACAGTACTGTTTTGCCATTATTGAATGCACAGTTGACATCAGCTCCTCTCTGAACTAAAAACTTAACCATCGGGAGGTTATCGTTTTCGGCTGCTCTGTGCAGGGCGGTGTAACCATCGTTGTCTACACAGTTAATATCAGCTCCTCTCTGAACTAAAAACTCCATCATCGCGAGATTGTTCTCATCAGCTGCTCTGTGCAGTGATGTTTTGTCATACTTATCTGCGCTGTTAAAATCAGCTCCTCTCTGAACTAAAAATTGCACCATCGCGAGATTGGCCTCGACGGCTGCTCTGTGTAGTGCGGTGAATCCATCGTTCTCTACACAGTTAACATCAGCTCCTCTCTGTACTAGGAACTTAACCATCGGGAGGTTATCTTTTTTGGTTGCTTTGTGCAGTGCGGTGCAACCATCAAACTTGTCTACACAATTAACATCAGCTCCTCTCTGAACTAAAAACTCCACCATCGCGAGATAGCTCTTGTCGGCTGCTTCGTGCAGTGCTGTTTTGCCATATTTATCTGCAAAGTTAACATCAGCTCCTCTCTTAATTAAAAACTCAACCATCGGAAGGTTATTTTTATCGGCTGCTCTATGCAGTGCTGTTTTGTCATAATTGTCTGCACAGTTAACATCAGCCCCTCTCTGAACTAAAAACTTCACTACTGCGAGATGGCCCAGGTCGGCTGCTATGTGCAGTGCCGTTTCGTTGTACTTATCTGCACAGTTAACATCAGCTTCGCTCTCAATTAAAAACTCAACCATCGGAAGGTTATTTTTGTCGGCTGCTCTATGCAGTGCTGTTTTATCATAATTGTCTGCATAGTTAACATCAGCCCCTTTCTGAACTAAAAACTTCACTATCGCGAGATGGCCCAGGTCGGCTGCTCTGTGCAGTGCTGTTTCGTTATCCTTATCTGCACAGTTGACATCAGCTCCTCTCTGTACTAAAAACTTAACCAATGGGAATTCATCATTTTTGGCTGCTCTGTGCAGTGCTGTGTGTCCGTCGTTGTCTACACAATTAACATCAGCTCCTCTCTGAACTAAAACCTCCACCATCGTGAGATTGCTTATGTCGGCTGCTTTGTGCAGTGCTGTTTTACCATGCTCATCTGCACATTTGACATCAGCTTCACTCTGTACTAAAAACTCAACTATCGGGAGTCTATTGTTGAAGACTGCCATGTGCAGTGCTGTTCTGCCCATACTACATGCCCAGTTGACATTAGCTCCTCCCTCAACTAGAATTTTCACCATCAGGAGTTTTTTCGTTGAGGCTGCGATGAACAGGGAGGTGTAGCCATATTGATTTACACAGTTCACATCAGCTCCTCTCGCAAGTAAAAACTCCAGTGTCTGGACGTTTCCACTTTGAACTGTTTGAATCAGTGCGGTCTCACAGCTTAGATCTAAACAGTTGATGTTGACGCCGTGATTTACAAAATGCTCTACGACATCCAGGTGGCCGACTTTAGCGGCACAATGGAATGGTGTTTGACCTTCATTATTATAGGACCTTTCTATTCCAGGAATATAGTGATTATATAAAACTTTTATGATATCCATTCGGTTATCGTCGTTCTTAATTTTAGCAGCAATGTGTAAGGCGGTGTCTTCATTACTACTAATGGTGTAGCCACTAGAATGTTTCGGCGATAATAGCAAGTACTTTCTTTCGATATCGTTTTCCATTGTGTCAAATAATACCTTAACATTGTTTACCTGGCATTTCTCCACTGCTGTGAGGAGGGTTGGTATAATTTTTGTTATTTCCTGGGTCCTGATAAAAGCAGTTTTTGTTTCTCTACAAAGAGAGTCCGCTTCTAAGTGTTTATACAATATTGCAGGAGGACTTTTTATACAAGCTGATAATAGAAGTTCCAGATTAATTTCGTAAGTACAATTCTGAACACTTCGTATGAGTTGCTCTTGTATTTTAAAACAAGCATTACTTTTATGGTCTGAAGACTCTTCTTTTGCTTTTCGGGACGCAATACAGAGCGCCGTTAAGCCATAACATTGATAAGCCACCATGAAGCAGATTAAATCGTTCTGGGCTTCCTGTGACTTCAAGCCACTGATAAGAACATCTACGATCCCGCAGTTATTTTCCTCAACAGCTACATGAAGCGCCGTTTTGTGGAATGGAGTAAATAACAAATGCTGGCTTTTATTCCAAAGTGTTCCGATCTTTAAAGCGACAAATTTTTGTGCATCATCAGATAAGGAGTGAAGGAGAAGAAGATCGTTAATAAACAATCTGACTATCTTATTGGAGTCGTGCAGTAAAATATCTGTTAGCAATAGTTCTGCAGAAGGGTTGCGACAGCTGCCCTCTTCCCCGAGCAAATAGACAATTTGATCTGCACAAAAGTATTCAGCCAAAGAGCGGTGGATGAACTCTACGCTTTCGCTGGTCATTCCGCCCGCCTGGACCAGCCCGATCCTGCACAGCTCAACGTTTCCCAGCCCCCTCTTAAGAACCTTGCAGTATTTTTCTGCAAATTGAGGAAAGAGCGTGCGGAGACCTAACATTCTATGGGCTTCTGTAATGTTGTGAACGTTTTGTTCATAAAGGTCGTCAGTCATTTCGCCAAGTCCAGCTTTGTTTTTAAAATACATATCATATTTCGCTTCAATAAACTTCTTGTACAGATAAAACGCGCTCTCCACTTCAAAGGTATTTCCGACATCAGTTTTTGACTGAATACACTCCTCCACCTGCTTCAGGAATACCTCTGCCAACATCCGCATCTGCAAGGGTATACCCATGAAGCTTTGGATGTCTTCGCCGAGGTTCTCCTTCGCCTTGGTGCACAAAACTCGCGCGCACTCGTCGAGCTTGCCCAACACCGCGTCACCGCAGCCCTCCAGCTGCAGAAGCAGGTGCGAGCGCCAGAAGTCCACCAGGTACTCGCGCTGTTGCGATTCATCAATCTTTACAAACTTAATGGAAAACGTGGACAGAGCCCTCTCGAGCGATTCGCACTCGTACAACCGCGTTGTCACCCACAACCTAGCTGTAGTTTCTTTATTTAAGTACTTAAGCATCCTTATAACTTCTTTTTTGGGATCAATTTTAGAAGAATACGCTTTTATAATCTCATCAAAACCATCGAGCATTATATAGACTTTCATAGAATGTTCGTTATGCAGACAGAATTGCAGCAGCCCGTACTGCCAGGTGGCTGTATCATCATTTTGGTTCGAGAGATTTTCTTTCAGAAGAGACTCGCAGCGTTGTCTCGGTTCAGTGTGTAATGCGGTGGGAAGAATCTTAAAGTTTCTTAGATCTATGGAAATCACCCAGTTTGAATTCAACAGTCGCGATATGCTCGCCAGGCTGGTCGTCTTCCCCATACCGGGTTCATCCGCGATAATGACTGTCTTCTGGGTTGTCTCGCTCAGTTTACATTCATCTTCTGGTTCACCGATCGACACGTGCGGGCGCAGTTTAGCCAGTGAACCTATCGAGCGTTGCCACAGAAGTAAATCACTGCCAGCTTCTCGCTGCACAACGTGAACAGACTTGTTGGCATTTTCCTTCGCAATGTCATCCGCTTTCTCAGCCGAGGTCGCAATTTTAATGTGTTTGTTCATAAATGCGCTTCTCGTTCCTTCAGGTAATAAGTGGATCACGGACTGTTCATTTGTTTCATTTTGGAATACAATTAACTCATTGTCAATGTCGGTCTTCGGTGCAAATTCTTGCAAATTAAAAATATTTTGGCGACGAAATCTTCTTTTCATATAAAATTGTTTTCTGTACAAGTTTGTATAATAGATGTGTCCAGCTGATACGACGAGATAAAAAATAGTCGCGCAAGGATTTTCCTGACATTTCACCTTAAAAGTCGCCTCGCCATCCTTCGCAGTAGTGAAGATACTCTCCTCTGCGTCCGGACCCACAGCTTCCAAAAGTGCCCTCCATCGGTTAGTTCTCAGCTCCTCTCGACTAATGCCGCTGATCACCAGCAGAACTTCGGGGGAATATTCCTGTATGACTCTGGCCATCTTCGATACAGTTGTCTTCGATCTGACTATTGAAGAGCGCATTAGTAAACTGTTCAAATGCCAGTTCTTCACTTGTACGGTGTAGTGCCGATCGGTTACAATATTTTTTAACATTTGGTTGTCAATAAAATTGTCCATAAATGATAAAAATTTGGTTAAATTTTGAGTTCCCGCATAGTCTGCCCAGCTCCGTTGTTCTCCTCCACTGGTCAACATTTTTCTTTCGAACAATTCTTCTTTAGACTTCAGCGTAAGGTCGGTTAGTTGCACATATTTACAAGGTACAGTCACTGCTGAGGTTTTTAGTGAGTCTAGGAATTTTCGGTGAACGCTTTGCGGAGACAGTACACAAATAAGTTTCTTGTTTATATTTTTAATATATCTTTTTAAAAACTGCTTACTATCGGGGCTCATGCTTCCTGAAGCCGCACAGTCTACAACCATCAATCTTTCCAAGTGAAAATCGGAATCATACAAGCTTTCAAAGTCTATAGTCCGTTCTAAAGATTCAATTTGTTTCAATTCCATAAAACTTTGTTTCTCCTTCGACAAGTATTCTTTTAATTGTGGAAGTTGTATCGCGTTTGCCAGTTCAGAGAGTAAATCTCGCAGCCTGGCAACTTCAAACTGACTATCTTCGGTGTTAATTTGCAAAATGCGGTTTTCAGAATCTAAAAATGCTTTGAGTTCTATGGTGTCTTGGAAATGCATATGACATTCCGGCAAGGCATCTAAATAAGTTTGGGTGGCCATCTGGTATTTCAAAGCGCCGGCCCTGGGTACTCCCTTACTCTGCAGTTCCACCGCCTCCGTGAACTCCGTGCAGAACCACCGCATCAGCAGTTTGGTGTGCCTGATCACTGTCTGCAGTTCTGCCATGGTTTCGCAGGTTATAGTGCTACTTTTACTGTCTATTTTAAATTGTGGATATAAATCACTTGTTTCTATGTTGTTCTCGTTTAAAAACTCTTCTACAACATTCATCCTCAGATTCTGAAGTTTGAGAGCAGACCATAAACGTAGCAAATAGAATTCGTTCTCAGAGAAAGCTCTCAAATTGCAAGAATTGTATATATCTTTTGTTTTCAATCGATCCTTTATTTCCCAAGAGTCTTGTTGCCGTTCTCCACCTTCAGGACTTGGGAAGTCGTCCCCGGGACTGTTCTTCTTAAAGTTCTTACTGAACTCTTTATGTTTCGAGGGCCAGTCTAATACTTCGCGGACCTTTTTACCATCTCTAAAGGCGTCTATAAAGTTTTTTATCGGGTGGATGGCGAAAGTATACTTGACTCTATTCATTTTTTCTGTATTTGATGTATCTATATAAATGACGAAAATTGTTCCCACGTGGGAACCGGTACTATTTACCATGTTGGGTGGCACTAGATAATTTGTTATATCCAGTTTGTCGGAGGACACAGTTTGCTTATATCTGTAATACCCATCGTCGATAATCTTTTTCAACATCTTCGCGCAGCCTGGACTGTCGAAAGTCACGGCATGTACGTGACGGTCGTGCCGTGGACCGCAGAGCTTGATGAAGTGGTTGCCGCACACTTCTACGTATTTGAGAGTGAAGGCAGTGATCTGCGCCAGCCAGCCGCCCAAGGAGTGTCCCGTGACTGATAGCTGCAGGCGTAAACCACTTTTTGCTTCTACTTTACGTAACACTCTCATAATTTGGTCGGAAAACGTGATGGCAGAATTCATTTGAGATGTGTACTTTGTAAAGTAGACTCCTTTAATGTCTGTATAGATTGCCTTCGCACTACCCGTCCCCCTGTGGGCGATGACCACCTGCTGTAGCGAAGGGTTGCAGTAGACAGCTCCAAAGTAACCATTTCCCGAACTATTGTTGAAGAAAGAAGTCAGAAATTTCCACCCTGCGGGAAAGCTTTCACTTTCAGCTCCGTTACTGTACGCAGCCGAGGCTAATTGCGCTAGGATAAGCGGTCTCGGATACGGTTCCATTTGCAGGTTCCGTTTTTCCAAGTTCATGTCTTCCATCAGATTTTCTTCAAACTGTTCGCTTTTAAAGTCCAAACTCAGATCTACATTCATCGTGCAGAGGGTGGAGAGAGGATTGGCCAAAAAATGTGGTGTAGTCTTCACTGCACCGATCTAAAACAGAAAGAAAGCAGTGTGTTAATTCTAAAGCAATATTATCTGCGATTGCCGATAAAGTGGTCCTAAGTATCTTACATTTAAACATATCTTAAGTTAAAATATTGAGTAGTTACTTCACAAATATTTGGTAAACAGGCCATGAAATTTAATCCAATCAAAATCTGAGATTAATGTCGCAACTAGCGTGTCCGTTGCTCCTCCGGACGGAGCAAATTTAGCCTGGTGGTAGACTCACTGGTTAGTTTAGTGAAGAATGGATGTGTGAAAAATTTAGCAGTGAACAAGGATAGATGTAGAAGACGAAGAAAAATAAATAAATAGGAAAAATAGAAGGAGAGTAGCATGCCCGCTGTTCCATTGTAGGAATAAATGTAGCTGATAGCAGACACTGATTGATAAGTGAAGAGGAAGAATAAAAAGAATGTACGAGTGTCGGGACTCACGGGGATTGATGTTTAAACAAACAAAAAATGGGGAGACACTATGATGATATTTACACACACAAATAACATATTTTCGACAGATTGTTTCAAATATCAATATTGCGCAGCGGTTTATTCTCGACAGCATTTATTAAAAAATTTAACGTAGATGACGATATTTACACATATAAATATTGAATAATCTCGAAGAAACGTTCTGTATATCATGCGGGGTGTTCTATCCTCAAAGTTAATTACAAATAAAAATAATGAAAAGACATAAATAATTAAAAATAATGACAGATGATGATATTTGCACTTGTAAATAATAAATAATTCTGGTTGAACGTCCCGTATATCGATAACGCGCGGCGTTCTATCCTTGACTATGATTGCAAAAATGGAAGACGACGATGATATTTGCACATACAAATATCATCGTCGATTTTTCTGAATTTGCCGAACATCTAATTAATATTAATCACACATTTAATAATAATACAGGGCCAAAAATTTTACACAAAAACGGACTAGGTTTGCGACTTAACAATCTAGAAGCATTAGAAATTAATAAAGCTATCAATAATAATAGTCAAATAATAAATAAACAAATAAATTTATCTAATAGTCCGATTTTAAAGCTGTTCCCTCTATCTTCAGTTAACTCCTCCACTTCCCTCCCCCCCACCTAGTTGACACTCTGTCCCTCTCTCTCTTCTTCTTTCCTCCTTTATAAATTTCTGTACCTAGATTAGTCTGTATTATATTTGTATGTGCAAATATCATCATCGATTTTTCTGAATTTGCCGAACATCTAATTAATTTTAATCACACATTTAATAATAATACAGGGCCAAAAATTTTACACAAAAACGGACTAGGTTTGCGACTTAACAATCTAGAAGCATTAGAAATTAATAAAGCTATCAATAATAATAGTCAAATAATAAATAAACAAATAAATTTATCTAATAGTCCGATTTTAAAGCTGTTCCCTCTATCTTCAGTTAACTCCTCCCCTTCCCTCCCCCCACCTAGTTGACACTCTGCCCCCCTCTCTCTTCTTCTTTCCTCCTTTATAAATTTCTGTACCTAGATTAGTCTATATTATAATTGTACTAAAGAAGGTTGAGTCCAACCGAAACTAGTTGACAAATATATAGCAATAAAGTGGTTTAAAACATAGTATTTAATTTATTCTTAAATTTCTTAAAAATAAAATATTTTGATCAATATGAATGTATATTTTCGTACCGATGTGCCCTCGAGGCACATCGGTACGAAAATATACATCATAACACAACGAGGCAAAATTTTTCAATCTGTCTATTAAAAGAAAAATAAAATATTTTCATCAATATGAATATTTATATATATATTTTCGTAACAATGTGCCCCTGTATACTGGAAGATGGCAAAATTTTTCAATTGGTCTATTCATTTTTTGTCTCATCTGTATTTTGCGTAAAGTAATGTTGTCTATTAGGGATGGGTCGTCGACGTATTTACCGTCGACGAAACGAGACCGTCCACGTCCATCCATCGACGAGACGATCAACTAGTTGAATTCGTCAACTAGTTGACGAGTCAACTTCGTTACGCGGACGTTCTATCTAAACATCGGGACGATGGTCAACTGTCTACGGTTCAACGCGACGCTGCTCGACGGCTCAACCGTTGGCTATTTTTATGACGTCAATTTTTAAAATTTAAAGAAGCTCGAAGGAATATAGTTTCGGGGAAAGTAAAACCGCTACTTGTGCTTATATGTAAAAAGAAATATTTTATTATTTATTTGTTTACACACATTGTAGGCTTTTACATATTGTTTTATACACTTCTTTCTATATATAACAAAGAAAGAAGTAGGTATACACAGCAATATCAGGTGTTAGCAGTAAAATATAAATATAAACTACATATATAAGCAGTGAAAGTATTGGGTATAAGCATTAAAATGTGAGTAAATAAAATGGAAGGAAACAACGATTTTGCGTAATAAAGGCACCAGTTATGAGGTGCGGTAAAAATACTTTACATTTATTTATTATCTATAAATAAATACATAATTTAAAAATACTTTACATTTGAGATGTTATATAGAAATTTACTGAAGAATACATCTTTCAAAGTCAGGCTTTAACTTTGTGGTGACATTATTAATAAATAATATATCTGTATTATTTCTCAACTTTAGTTTAAGGCTCAATCTGAGAAAAGGAACATAGTTCCCGAAACATGTAAAAACCAATAAAAAGTGGTGTAAACAAAATTATAATAGATTTATTTTTTTATCTATAAAGTTGAAAATAGGGAATTTTTAATAAAAATTAATTAAATTCAAGATTATATTACATATTACATACAAACTAAATTCAAGATTATATTACATATATAATAATTAATGTTGGACTCCTGAATAAGGACCATAGTTAGGTATAGAAAATTTTATTCCCTACAAGTTTGTTTATCATTTATATGCTAAAGTTGAAAAGTAAGGAAATAACACAATAATTCAATTTTTGCATCCCTTTTCAGGTAGATATAAGAAGTCGAGATCGATCGAATAAAATATTGATTTTAGAAAAATATCTAGCCGGCCTGTTAATTAATAATAGTTCAATAAAAAATAAAATAATTAAACAGAATTGTTTTATTTTATACAGCGTAAAATTGGGAACTCATCATCGCACGTGACATCACAAAAAATCAAGTAAAAAATAATAGATAATAGCTTATTAAGCCTATCTCGCTCTACGCATGTATTCAAATCTCAAATCTCTAGTCATAGTTCGTGTACACAGATCTGCACTCTATGGTAGTGTACTTTAGAGTTGAAACATAGCCGCCTTTATCGCTTTAACGAGCCATGAAGTGAATGTGGCAACGTCGCATTTAACTGTCACTGGTAGGCCGATAATCTCCGTTCTTTGGTAGGCCGGCCGAATTGTATTCGTTGTCGAATAGTCTATCTTATGGGGCGAACCCGTAAACTGATAATGCATGTAAATGCTTCAATTAAACTGTTTCTAATTATAATTGATATAAATTAACTTTGTTTAAACCACTTATTTATTGAAAAAAATCAACATGTTTCGAAGCCAATGGCTTCTTGCTCAGGAAAACAAAAATAATATTTAAAAATCAATTATAATTATGTTACCACAAAATAAATTTGCTACATTTGAAGAAGATGTTTCTAATTACTTTAATATGATGCATGAAGGTTTACCAAAGGATAAAAAAACACATTTTTAATATTGTACAAGAGATTTTATTTAAAAATATATAGGTTAGGAAACATTAAAAGCTAAAGTTTATTAAAGGCTTCATTCGAGCATCTTATAAAATATATTTCACATAACTTCATAACTTTACAACGAACTAATAGAAAAGCAGATTTATTAAAAAAATATATAGGTTAGGAAACATTAAAAGATAAAGTTTAAAAGGTTTCGTATGAGTATTTTACAAAATATATTTCACAAAACTTCATAATTACAACAAACTTATAGAAAAGATATAAAATAAGAAATAGAAAAAAAAAATACATGTATCAAATTATGAATATAAGTGGGAAAAGACAAGATTGTGAAAAAAATATATATCAACTGTGTACTTAATTTTAAAATTGATTAAAGTAACAGAAAAATAAAATATTTATTTTAACAATATAACGAATAACAGTATACATACTAATTTATATTTTAAATTAAATAAAGGATAAAAAGGAATCGAAAATAACACTTTATGTACCAAATTGTAAGCATAGTAAAATTATCTTATTAAGTTATCAAACTAAACCAAGGTGTTCAGTTTACGTCGTTTATAATTTATCGTCATATCTGTATCATTCTTATGTTTAGTATAATTATTATGAATAATATTTGCCAAAATATTTGCAGCAATACTAAAATATTATTTTAACTCTTTACCACATGTATTACATATTGATGAAAAATCTGTATAAAAAGTATCAGATTGTAAACTATACAAAGTTAAGTCATGTCCTTATGTTGAACAATTTTCAGAAATGATATTTCTAAATCTACATTGTTAATAATATATTCAAAAATTGCATACATGTGAAAATATATAAACATAATTTTGTCTGTTGGAATACATAAGCTTCTTTACTGTCATCAATGTAAACATTTCTGCAATCTTGGCAGGAAAACCGATTTTCTAAACTATGAGACACATAACCGCAGACATATATTTGGGCAGAAACATCAACATCACATACTAAATATCACATCTCTAAATAATTACTGCAGTCTATTTTAATTCTATCCTTTTTAATTTAAGATCACCTGATAAAATCTAGCTTAAATCCTCATGTCGTAATAAAATTCCATTCACATAAACCTGAACAGAAAGATCTTCATCGACGGAGATATTGTTCACTACTTTCACATCACAATCAGCACTATCAATATCAATGTTAAATATATAGAAATACACCTTATTGTAAAATTTTACTTTATATGACCATTTATTAACACTTATCTTGTCGGGGAAGTTTTCACCAAAGTCATTGAATATTTGAATGTTATCACTTCCTAGAAATTTGGACACTTGTTTCTCATGACACTGTTCAGCCGCTGTTCTTCTTTTTCCAGGGTCGGTTCTTGGAAGAGGAGGTTCTGTCGACATGTAAGAAGGGAGCTTTTTGAAAATGTGTGGTATCGCTCCCTCAATCTTCAACCTCCAACCTTGGGTACCTCAATTGAATTTTCAATTCTTGTCCATCACTAACAATTTCCCCAGTTTCAGTTTCACTAGTATAAAAATGGTTACTGCATACGACTGAGTGCTTTGTTGGTACCCAGTCTTGACGAGGAATTGCACGCAACCATGCTTCATAAAGTTTTGCATCTTTGGGAAATGAAAACATACTTTTTGCTCCTTCAAATTTATAACACTGGCATAATTAGATTTACATGCTAGCACACAACATTTCCTTGGCATCTGAAACAATCAATAAAAGCTTCATTACATAAAATTATGGGATTAATTTATAGGTTATATTTTCAAATTTAGGTTTGCCAGACATACAGATATATAAGTAGGTAAAACAAGAATCTTTGAACTTTGAGAAACACAAATATCTTCGATATTATGTAATGGAACAAAGAAAAAGAATAGAGATGAAAAATAAAGAAGTCAGGAATAAACTTAGATGTACTCACTCACCTTTGGTTGATGTTATACAAAGCCGTAGACAAGCCGAAATTGAAGTATTTTATAATAAGTTTATTTCAGCATGGACTGTTACCGATTCTAAGCCAAATATTGTGAAACTACTTTTATAATAATTTATAAACGAGTATTTTCAATTTAAAAATCGTAATTATTTTCATAGTAGGGGCTAAATCCCCTGTGGTCCCATTGCATAAACAACGAAAATGAGTATTTCTCTATATTATTGAATGTGCTAATAACAAAATGAAAGATAATTTACGTTTAAATAGTAAGTATTAAATAAGATATCACAATTTAAAGTTTCGAAAAATTTACCGTTTATTTCGACATTTCATAGGTAATAAATATGTGAGGAAAAATGTGAAAATCATTAGGGATGGGCGTTGAATGGACGGACTAGTTGAAATCAACCGTTGACGTTGCATCGACGCGTCGACCGTTTACGTTTATCGCATGGACTAGTTGAATTCGTAGACGGTGGACAGCGGACGCCGTGGTCGGTGGAGGATTCGAGATTAACGCAATGCAAAGCAACGAGCGAGAGCAAGACAAAACGTCTCCGTTTATTTCTCTCTCATCTTGACTTGTAGATGCCATAGACGTCATAGACGGCTTGACGGGTAATTTCATTTCAACTCTAAAGTACACTAC
>JADDOH010002529.1:0-64471 GCA_016648135.1 Agrypnia vestita | reverse complement strand
AATCTCCTGTACATTATCTCAAGTGTAGATTTATGATTCCTAAAACTAAATAAACTAAGATTGAAATGTTTTTGCCTTGTCATTATAACTTGTAAATTATTATTTTAACTTAATTTATAAAATTTATTGAAGCATGTTTATCAAAGGCTCACATTTATGTAAAGCGCCTTAGCCGTAACCTGTCTAAATTATTGTCTATACATATAATGACGTGGATTTAGGTAAAATATGTGTTTTAAGATTATTTATTTATTCAAAAAAATGTTTACAAAACAAATACATAAAAATATTTAAAGACTGAGAAATATTATTGATGCAATCAATAAATTAATATTTTATACTATTTTAATGAAACATAATATTATGTATTTTGAATTGACTATTTGAGCTCTAATGACTAGCCCATATTTTGGCATGTTTAATAAATTTATGGGTTTTGTGTATGTCTTTACTTTCTTTTATACTGAAAATAAATATGTATTCCGAACTTGGAATGTTTGTTTAATTAATGAAATCCCTTACTCAAAATCATGAAAGATTCTTAACAACTTCACTGCCGACTGAAATCTCTCAGTGTTATGTGAATAGCCAAAATATTTATAACACTTGCGCGAGAGGCCAACGAACACGCTACAGTCTCGCTCAGTGCCAGCCACACACAGTCCAATAGAAACTCAGCAGGCGAGGTCTGCAGATATACGGAGCTAGCCTCCCGCAAGCGAACCGTACCCCGAAGATATGCGGGGCCGGCACTGAAGTTGATAATTTGTCATTTTAGAGTTCAGCTTTTGACTGGAATATTAATTAAATAAAAGTCATTTAAATAAATAAGTTAAATATTTATTATTTACTTCAAAATATAACACATGAGGGGTATGATAACAAAACTGCAATCTTGCAATCTATGACGATAGTGTCGGTTGAAAACTTGTTTCTATGTTTTAGAAGCATTTTATCACAAGCATCACAATTTTTAAATTTCCGCTCTGGCTATAAAATCAGTGAAAAAATTGGTTCATCTCATCTCAATTTTGTTAATTGAATACTGGCAGTTTTGTTTATACATCCCTCACATAATAATATTTGCCGAAAATCAATAATATTCAGAATATAATTGTCGCACTTAAAATATAATGAGGTGTTCAATTATAATTGCTTATAAAAATGCAATACCTAGATATGTAAATATCATGTTATACATAAATAAATTTTCCACAGATATTTTGTATTCAAAATACATTTGAAAAACATATAGGTACCTACATAAAACACCACTTTTCTAATTAATAATATTTTGCTTCAATATTTAAAACAATATCATCAAAGTCTTCTATATCACTTTTGTAATTTTATTTTTTACATAATAAAGTTATTTTTGTACCGTGTACTGATCACCAGTAATTTCTTTGGTAAAGCAACCTAATTTACAACAGATTGTAAATTAGATTGAAGCTGAGGAGTCCGCGAAACGCTTTTCACAATTTCACTATTGCTGTTGCCTTGTCTACTATTGTCTCCATCAATGGTCACTCGGTGCCAAATTTTCTTATCCAGCCACTCTGACAAAGGAAAATTCTTCTGAAAATTTTCTGTCAAAAACCCGTAGAGTATGGGATTAATCACTGTGTTTATTAGAGCCAAAGACACGCACAATAAAAATTCAGTTGTGCTGAGAAAAAAGTTTTCATCCCACCTGTGTCCATCAAAGTATATCAGGAACATAACTACAGGCATTGGAAGCCACATGAACAATACAGTGATAACATTGAAATACAAAAACCTCACTGCTTTTTTATGCTTTGCAAGTCTGTAAAGGCCTCCATTGGATGGTAGTCTTGCTAAAGGTAATTTATTAACCTCAGAAACTGATCTTTGAGCCACCAAACCTGGTAAAAGATTGTTGGCTATGGATTGTACGCTTTGTCTCAGCCTACTTCCAGATAAATCAACGCATCCAGCTTTCTCTTCCAGCCTTTTTTGTATTTCTTCCAGTTTTGAGAATATTTTATGATAATTTAACACAAGGATAGCCATCGGTATTAAACAGCTGATGACAATTGTAGGGATAGTAAAAATCAAAGCGTAATTAATTGGTGCAGCTGGAAATACTAGTGTACAAATGGTCAAATTCATAGTAGTAGTCAATGAGGTGTTGAAGGTTTCTATCGTACTGTTTTGTTGGATGACTTGCTCCCTGAAGAATATTGCAGACGGAACATGCAGAAGAAAGGAAAAGAACCAGGTCAGGATGCAGGAAATTATAACAGTACATCGATTAAGCCCGGAGCAGTATGAAGGAGCTGCGAGACAAAGGACTCGATCTACACTGATTCCTGTCAGTGTCCACAGTAGTACGGATCCACACACAAACTGGAAAAGAAAAAACATTATTAGCATATCATTGATGGGATCGGTGTTAGCATTGTAAAGATTATTTATGATGATGTTTAAAATGGGTGGAATAAAACTATGTTTACCCCAATGATATAATAAACTGTAGATACGTTACAAGCGTGAAATCTTGACAACTCAAAAGTAAGGTAATTGCCTTACTTGCATTCGTTATCGAATGGACTAAAACAAAACGCCGACCAAGAAAATTACACCGAAAAAAAAAAGAGTATCGTAAGAATGAGTATGTTATTTTAGTCACCATGACTTCAAATTACCTGATTTTTCTGTCTACACGCAGAGCGTTTGTGAAATAAGTGTGCTGTGATTTGTTGTCTCTTTCAATGAAATTTTTGCTTCATATGAAAGTCGGCTAGTATGGGAATAACGTGTCTATATTATAAAATGTCAATGGTTTACCGTACTCGAATTTGCAGCCCCAATATAAATAATAAATAAACTCCAAGATCTCCAAAACAGAGCAATCTGAGCTGCGCTCGGGGCGCCCCGTTGGACGAGACTCAGACAACTACACAAAGAATCACAAATCCCCTCAATTAAGAAATACATGACACTTGTCCGTTCTACGCCGGCATTTCAAGCCACTCAAATCTGTTGATTAACGCACTAGCAAGTTACGATCCTCCAGCAAGTCCTCGTAATCCTGCCCATGCTAGTAGAAACTTTGTCACGTGTGACCCCCCAACACAACGTACACACCTCACCACACCACACAACACCAACACATACTCGTCTCTCAACTAACCCTACTTTCTGTAACGTTTATTTCAAATCCTCTATAAATTAACATACTAATTTATTATTTCCAATATTTTTCAAAATTCAAAAACCCTCTTGTCTTATAACGCATCATGTGCTACGTCAGATGAAGGACCATGGGTTTTTTTAACCCAGTACTCTATTAGCCAAGAGATCCAAGTCCAAGACTTGAATTTGAGTGACAAAACCTAAGCCATGTTTTTTATATTTGAATGTAGTTAAAAATAGTTTGATACTTTACCTGTCTGTGAGAGGTTCTGTCACTCCAGTAGTATAAGATATAATTAAACACGAATAGTTAATCACAGTCTGAAACTCCAGTAGTATAATATATAATTGAACACGAATAGTCAATCACAGTTTTAGGTTTTAGTCCATTCATTTCGAAGAACATTATTAGCATTTGTGACAATAATAAAGAATATTTATTTGTGACAATAATAAAGAATATTTATTTGTGGCAATAATAAAGAATATTTATTTGAATAATAATTATTAGAGTGACATCTACCAATAAAGTGTAAACGTACAATTGAATCTGTCTGCACAGCTTTCTTGTACAAAAAAATGAAAACGTCCATTAAAAGATGTCTCTATTGATTTTATTTTATTTCATCAAAGAAAGTAAAGGATTGTATCAAAATGATCATTTAACTTATAAACTGTTTATTTATTAATTTATAAACTAATTTATAAACATTTTAATTTATGAACTCTTGAAATGTTTCAACATGATCACATTTATTATTTTAACAATAAGATTGATTGTGTTCTTAATTGACAATTGTAATAATATGTACCTATATAATATCTGTAATAATATATTAGGTAGGTACCTACATAGAAAAAAGTAATGCATTATTTTTTAAAGTTATCTTTTTATGGAGCATTGAGGGTAAAAGTCATAGACGTACTATAAATATAGACTAGTCACTAAAAAACAAATCTGAGACATTTAGTCTTTACTGTCTTCTATTACGTATTAAATGTATTAGTCAGAAAGAGATAGAATGTATTTTCATAACCACGTATAAGAAAGGACAATAAAACATAATTTTGTAGAACGAATGGGTATGAAGTTGTAGCTAATCGCAGTTTGCTTTTTGCCTTTTGCCATACAATTTAAAAAATCCAACTTGAAATATGTCTGTTTGTCGTGTTAATTGTTGTAATGCTTCATCACACAATAAAGAAGAGGATATAACCTTTCGTAGGTGAATTTTATTTCAATAATTTGTAGAGAAATTTAAACCGACTTCAGAGTACGGAGGTTTCCGTATTTTCTATGTTGGTAGTCTATGATATTTTCTTTTTCTTTCTAATAGCACAGCTAACCAACTCCCGCGATGTGCGTCTATGTTCACAGTAATTCGTGTTACAGTTCTGTGTAGCGGATATTTTGGTTTGTAACTAGTTTATATTTATAGTACATACGTCTATGGTATAAGATTTTTTTTATTAGAGATGCGAATACGAATACGTGTCGCATCAATATTCTTACTATTCTCAAACTAAGCCAAAAGCTTGTGCTATGAAAATAGGATTAACTTGCTGGTGTCGTAGAATGGGGCTCGAACCACCGACCACCAGATCACTAGGCGAGCGACACGACCACTACACCAAGAAGCTACTTTAATTTAATTGCAACGGAAGTTGCGCACGCACAGCGTGCACATTGTAGGGGGAATGCAAGGCCATGAAATGTGCGCGCATCCATTAAATTGTCAAAAATTTATTCGCTTGAAATTAGTGTTCTATTAATACAAATAGGTAATGTATTGTCGACTATTTTATAATCGAGTACCTAGGGGAGGTGGGGGCATAGTGGGGTAGCGGTGCATAGTGGGGAATCCCTGTGACAGCTCGAACGAAACGCCGTGCAATGTTTCAAAGGGTTCGCTTTAATTGGTCGTCAGTCGGCACGTGACTTCACGTGCGATCCATGCCATTTCGACAGCCGTTTATGCTATATAAAAAAGACTAAAAAACAGTGTTTTCATTAAAAAATACGTGAAATTAAACAGCAATTATTTCTCGAACTCAAATATATATTGTGGTGGTTAATTTTTCGTTTTGAAGCAGTACCTTCTGGATTTCATAATTAAAAAAACTAGATTGTCTGAGAAAAAGGTAAGATTTTACCCCCACATGGGGGGCATAGCAGGGCAAATGCCATTTTACATTTATGTATTCACATATTGTAGATTTTTTATCGTAATCGTGAAAAACATATCCATAGTCGTTCGCAATGCATTAAACCATGATATTGAGTCAAAACTTGTTGTTTAATCATAATATTTTATCTTATAGGTATGTTTGAGTCTTAAGTGCCCCACAATGCCCCCCCCCCCTCCCCTACCTATTACAATGATGCTCAATTCAAAAGCTGACGAATGATTGGTTATTGAATTGAAAATTAGAACTGTTTATTAAATTACGATTTTACTTGTGCATTAGGATTTCATGTTACTGTCGATGTTTTTGTAAAATTATGTAATTGTCAAATATTCCTTTTCAAAACAAAAAACACATTCATTCAATCGATATTCAATGCGGCTGTCAAAGTTGTATAATATCGAAACTTTTAAATACGGAACCGAAAATCAATAAAACATGAAAGTGGTTAGGCACTTTTTTTCAAAATGCACACGTTTTTTGATTCGTCGCGTCATAAGTCTGCGATGCTGTGGCGATAAATGCCTTCAAATCGACGTCTCACAACGATGTACCTACGTATCTCCTATTTTACATATCACAAACCAAAAGTTAAATTTTTACCACTTCAAAAACAAATATATATGGTTTAATTTAACAACATTAAAGTGTATCAATAATATTTATCATCTCCTTAAACATCGTATAATTGTATTGATATACATTTTTAACTAATATGTAGGTAAATATCAATTATCACAATCACGCCAAAGAAGTATAACTTCTACCGCGCGCAGGTACATGAAGACACACAATTTTTCAACACAGAGTCGAAGAAATTTATCATTAATTAAAAAAAATTAACATCTTTATATTGTTTAATAGGAATGGCAAATTAAGAAAAAAAAAACGTAAATGGCGCTAGAGCATAGTAGTTATAAAAATTAAAAACAAGGTGGATTAAAACCATATATACAACTTCTAAAAATTTTATAGATGTGTGGGCGATCTTGGGTGAAATCGTGAACGTTACATTGTGTAAAGTGATCTCTTAAGGCAGCCATATAATAAGTCATACCTAAGTCCTATTAACACCCAAAGACTCCATACCTAGTTTCCCAAATAAATAGCTTTGACTCCAAATGTGTTTTCAAATTCCAGGTCTATGCTAGGTACATCTACAGAATTAGGTAGGTACTAATGAATTTAAAGCCATTTCATTCAACTCCAAAAAAGTCAGCCGCATCCTAGGTATCAAAATGTAGGTTAAGATAAAATAATTATCAGAAAATCTTATTTGTCTATGACGCAAATCATTTACCGCCATTTTTCTTATTTGACGTAAGGCCGCGTCATGAAATTGTTACGCGGGAAATATGTATAAAGAGAAAAAATAGGTATTTAGGAATTAGGCTAAAGAACTAACCGCACATAAATTTGTGGTCTTTATTCATTACAGCGATAATATTTCGCGTAAAAGATCTCATTTTGTTTTGTTTTTAAATGCGGCACAGCGGCGCAGTGCTATTTATCTGTAACGAGAAAAATGCGGTGAAAAATTGTCTCAAGAAACCTCAATAACAAATTAGCTATGCAGCATTTTGTAAACTTACTTGAACGTTATCGCTCTGAATGACTCTTATATTCGTGGAATCGCCGCACGGAAAAATATGAAAAAATATGTTTATTGTTCGATATGTTAGATAAAAGTATGCTTCTTTTACTGAATTTTAATAATTACCTACCACTGATCAAACAAACAGTCTGAAGCAGAGGACGGAACATTATTATGGACCTTGTTTTGTTCGCAGAGCACAACTAATAACTACTAACTACCGATGCATACCGATCTTTGATCTGGAACTAAGGGGACAAAAATTATCCATGTACGCGAACCTTACGTATTTGGTTTAAGCTGTAACCCATTAAAAATGACGATATCTATTTTTAAATGTCGGCCCAAAAAAAAGTTTTTATACTATAAAGAAGTTACGGACGTTACACAAGGATAGACGGACGGATAGCCAACGAAATGAGTATAATTTGGATTCGAATTTGAGTCCATTATTATTAGAACTGTCTACAAATACAAGTTTTAATCTTGTAATAGCCATCATTCCAATTAGGTACCTACATAACTTGACCGAATGTTTCCCTGATTGGTATTAAATATTAAAATGGTAATTAATTTTTGAGTAAACATGTCCTATAATCAAATAAATAATCAATATATGACATCTTCTTTCTTCTTCTTCCTCAGCCTTCGTATCTCGCCTGCTGGATCTATACTATAAGGGTAGGTATGGAAGAGGCCTATGCCTCTTCCATACCTACCCTTCCATCCTTCCTTGTTATTTGTAGCCATTTCTTCCCCCCCACAGCTGCTATATCGTCGGCCCATCTCTTTTGGGGTCTTTCTTTTTATTTTCCCAAGGTCTCCATTTCAGACATAGGTATATGACATAATTATAATAATTTCGCATAATGAAGTATTTATGTAAAGTTTTCGGCATGTCACTAAAATTTGCAATATCCGAGATCATTTGAGCAAAATATGGGTCCGGAAATTAATCTTTTCTATATTCCCACCCATGAATGTTTTTAACCGGCAATTTTTGTAAACGCTAAAATCACCCAAAACCATGTAGGTACCTATACGTCAAAAAACTATCGAGCAGTAGGTCCGTGTACATTTAGGGATGGTTATTTATTTAAGTTGAGTTGACATAATTCATGTGTCCTAAATTGCCGTGAATAATGTTTGAAAGAATTAGATGATCAAATTCTTAACAATAAATTTCCAAGTAATGACATTCACGTTTTGGAAATACCCCGGTCCTATATATTTTTACGCATTCTCGAAATATTATCGTACGCTGCAAAATATTTGATGTGAAAAATTCAAAGTGGGGTACGAAAACAAAAAATAACTATTAAATGTGCTTGTATAGTATTTACTATCCACATCAAAAAGGTGACAGGGCGGCACCCTGGTTGCACTATGCCACTACACGTCACTGAATCCCGGGCAACGCCGGGAATAGGCAGCTAGTAAGTATTGACAAAGACAAAGTAATTAACTCTATGAATAAACTGACTAGCCTATTCCACGAATTACACAAATTAAAAATTGTGATGTACGAGGTAAACGTTAAGAGTAGAATAGGATATACGATACCCTTCTGGGGAACCGGAAATAAGACAATCCTAAACAGATTCCAACGACAGCAAAATAAAATACTGAAAATGGTCTACAATTTGAAATACCTGACATCAACTGAAACGGTTTACCGAATAACACATTGGTACACGAATAACGGCAATCAAAGATTGATAACATTACAAAAATCGAAACACTAAAACTCATTCAAAAATTAGCAAATGGCGAATTACAAGACGATGACATTAAATTAGACAAAATACACGAAAATCATCAACACTACACTAGAACGGCTCTAAACTACCACATAACTCAAGCCAAAACAAAAACAAGACAATCATGAATAATTTGTAATGGATTAAACAACGACCTACCACAACAGATCAAACAATAGACTGCTAACAATTTCAAAATAGAAGTGACAAAAATGCTAAAACTCAGCCAAATATAACCAATGACTTTGTATCCTTATTATATTATTGTTTTTTGTTTTTATATTAATGTATGTAAAATATTATCCATAGACCTTTCAGGTCTCTGTCTACACTTAATAGACTAGAATAAAAATATATTATAAACGAGACTTAGGTATACGTTGATGTTTATTTCTTTCAATTTCTACTTGAGAGAGAGGGGGAGAAAAAAGACATGACAGTTATCCATCAAACGTCAAAATATAAATACGAGTCCAACGCGACAACGACAATTTTGCCATAATTTTGCAACAAATCTGTTGGAGGAGAAGTGAATAAGTGCTTATGAAATAATATTTTTTCTTTAAATTTTAAATACAGCATAAGTACTTACTTCATGTAATTTTAGTCGAAACATGAGAATTGTGAGGTTACGTTTACGATAGGTACTTCGGGAATCCGTTTGAAGCTCTACCAGACCAGACCCCCTGGATAAGAAGGCACCGGAGAAATTAATCCCTTTTCTAAAGGCATTGCAGACATCAGACCGCAAAAAAGGTAATTTCTTTGAGAGAGATATGTGAAAATATACAAATCTTCTTATTTGAGCACGACAAACACCGATCACCGACGTATATCTACGTCTCATTTATTTTTTATTGTTATTCTCATTGACGCATTTATTATATCATTGGTTATTCTCGTCTATAAAGTATCGGGCTAACAATCTTAAGATCCCAAAATTGCTATTTTCGGAATATGGCCGGTATACATTTAATAATAGTGACGCTTCAATTATAATATGTTAAATAGCATACATTGCTCTTTGAGGATTGCATAATTATAAGAAGAAGAAGAGGTATTTAAAAAGGAAGCTTAAGTAAAACGCAGAGAATGTACATAGGCCTGATGCATGTCAATGCAGCAACACTTTCCATTTGTTTAAAGTAATGTCATTTACCATGTGCGTCCTATATTTGGAACGAAACCAAAAAGAAATCGGTATTTGCGTTCGCTTTCTTTATTTGGCTCCATTTAGGCATTCACAGATCCTCAATCGAAGAATGGATATTATCATGCACATGTGATCCTAGATGCATATCATTATAATCGGAATTAATGCGGTGTTTGAATATTTTATCACACTGGCCCACACGTGCGTAACAATTAGGACGACTTTCTGAACATTTACGGATTTTAATTTGAAATTTTTTACCTTTCAGATCTTCTTCTCTCATAATTCTCATAACGTATGAATGGATTTAATATTAACATCACTAGAATCTCTCAATCAATCTTAATCGTTAATTCAATCAAATTAGGTATAGTTCTTTTCATATAATCTTGCAATTGAGTTAGTGTGGGTACAGTGCGTAATACGCGCATTGTTTCTTTGTGTTAAGTTTACATAACACAACGAAACAATGCGCGTATTACCCACACTAACTCAATTGCAATCTTATATGAAAAGACCTACATCAGACGCGCGCAGCCAAGTACATTGGAACATAAGTTGTTATAATTTTTATTTATTGTATTTTATTTCTTAACTGATTCATCTAATTTGTTTTAAATAAAACAGAAGTATGTTCTAAATTTACATCTGCACAATACAACGCGCTCAATATAAATGATAAAAAATATTGAAATTATTATGATGGCGTAAGATTTAACTACGATTTTTTCAAGGGCCAGTATCCCCGGTATAATTGAGTGCTATGATTTATTAAAATTAGAAATAAAATTAATTATTCTGGTTTGTGTCTTCTGGGGTATTATGCCGTGTTATCACGACCTTTCTGGCCGACGTTTGGATCCAATTGCAGGGTCCATCATCAGGGCTGATACATCAGCCCTGAAAAAAAACACACTAATTTGACCATCTAGATTCACGTCTACTTTCCAAAAGTCTCATCTAAAATTGCAAAAGTTGGAAAAATAAATTAATTAAGTAATTACAAGGGTATTAAGTAGCGATGGGCGTTGAATGGACGGACTAGTTGAAATCAACCGTTGACGTTTCATCGACGCGTCGACCGTTTACGTTTATCGCATGGACTAGTTGAATTCGTAGACGTAGACGACTAAACGAAGAATCCTTCGTTCGTAATTCAACGTAGTCCAAAGCAACGAGCGAGAGCAAGACAAAACGTCTCGGTTGATTTCTCTCTCACCTCTCGCTGTCGACTTGTAAACGGCTCGACAAGTAACTGCATTTCAACTCTAAAGTACACCACCATAGAGTGCAGATCTGTGTACACGATACTATGACAGACTTGATATTTGAATGCGCGCGTAGGGTTGAGACAGGCTTAATCATAAGCTATTATTTTTTATAGCAAAATTATTTTGTGGTAACATAATTATAATTTATATAAATTATAATTTATATAAATTATAATTATTTCACCACAAAATAATTTTGCTATATTCTTTTTTACTTGCATTGTGCAACGTTTCGGTGAATTCCCAATTTTACGCAGTATAAAATAAAACAATTCCGTTTAATTATTTTACACTTTATTTTCTTTTGTATAGATACATCATTGGAAAAAGTACGCCTTTGGATAATTTAAATTTATCTCATAGAATTAGGAATTTAATGAAAAAACTACATTCGTTTGAAAAAAATATCAGCTTTTATCTACTCACTTATTTTTGAAAGGGTTGCAAAATTTCTAGGTTATCTATGGGTTAACAAACTTTGATATTTTTATTTTATACGATGAAACTATTACTAATTAATAGTCGAAAAGGCCAGCCAGATATTTTTTTAAGATCAATATTTCATTCGATCGATCTCGACTTCTTAAATCTACCGGAAAAGGGATGGTGAACTTTAATTTTAGCGGTTTTACTTTCCCCGAAACTATATTTCTTTGAACTTCTTTAAATTTTAAAAAGTAATGTAATAAAAATAACCAACGGTCGAGCCGTCGAGCAGCGTCGAGCCGTAGACACATCGTCCCGTAGAACGTCCGCATAACGAAGTTGACGTATCAACTAGTTGACGAATTCAAAGTCTCGTTTCGTCGACGATAAATACGTCGACGATCCATCGCTAGTATCAAATAATTAAACGGGTATAAATAAAAATTTATTATTGTTATTTTTAAGTGTTGAATAAGGTCGAATGTCGTAAATTATTTGCAATACATTTTTTAAAATTAAAGTTTTTAAATTACACAAAGTAACTGGATACAAATTTAATCGGAGCACTGTTCTTAAATCCACTCTAACTGTTTCTAGAATATTTCACACAAAAGTTCACTAAATTTGTTCCAGAATCTTCGTTGCACTTTTTATCACTCCTGAATAACTTGTCTCTGGTATACTGATGCATGTTACGCGAATCGCTCAGGTTCGCACTAGAAAACTTCTCGCTTGTTGATAGGCACATTTCAGATTTACTATCGCCGGAATCACATACGCGCTAGCAACACGCACGATTTAAGCTACTGATACACATGCTTATTAGTGGCACGTGAGCATGCGTAGAATCGACCTTCTTTAGGCCTTGCTTATTAGTGGCATGTGTGTACGCACATTGCTAGTAATGAGCATGCCACTAAGTGGCATGCCACTAATAAGTATGTGTATCTGTACCTTTAGCTTTCTATGAATGTGAAAGCCTGCTGTCAACTCCGACACATATTGTGTGCGCAGTAGCCGGTCGTTCTTTTTTATAGGTAGTGTTGCATACTCGATGTTTCCAGAATTTACGAGAATAGCCCAGTCGATTCCAGATTCATGTGGCGCATTCGAGAGATTTTGATAACGCTCTGATTCTATTGTTATTTTCAGAATATGCCCCTATATAGTATATCGATGAAAAACACATCTTATTACGTAGAGATCACCTTTAATCTCGCCTTCGCAAGATTTAAATGCAAGCGCGATTTAACAGCTTGCAGTGTTTAAAACGCTAAACTATATTTCATAAAATTCCCGTTAGTGGATAAATAATATATTATTATCTTCCGTCAGATCCCACTTGTGAATGAAACGAGTAATGGCGCATTTGGCTGCGGTATCAATTTGTATGACGTTTTGCGGTCAATACTTCCTACAAAAATTACGGAATATGTGTCATGGATCACTGTCGACCGACGCGAGCGAAACCACCACACACCACCACACGATGCACACAGATCTTGAGTGGCTACAATGTCAGAACCACAGAGCGCAATCTGCGCCGGAGACGGATTGAAATGACGTCATCGATTTTATACATTTCGTTAAACCGACCCGAGTTGAAAATCTCTGGACAACGAAGTCCGTTTTCAAAGTAAGAATCTTTTTTAAAAAGTGAAAAACTGAAAATAATGTTCAGGCGTATTCTACTATAAATGTAAAAATTTCGGATAAACATTAAAAAAATATTGCTTCACACTCTTGTTAAAAATAAAATAATCTCTTATTTACAAGCAGTGACATCGATATTCTAAAAATATTCTCAGGTTTTCACGGCCGTTCAGAATCTTCTGCCTGTAGTTTTCTGGGATATTCTGCCGTGTATATGTGACCTCTCTGGCCTGTAGTAAGATAAACTTCCTCCCCATGAGGTTCGTTAAAAAGAGCCAGAGAGGTCAGATATACACGGCAAAATATCCCCGGAAACTATTCGCAGAAGATCTATATACAATTTCATGTAATTACAAATTTTCAAATCCTAGATGGCGATAGAGTAGTTATAATACATATATACAACATTAAAAATCTATAGGTGTGTGTGGTTTTTCTTGGGTGGATCGGTGAACGTTGAATTGTGTAAATTGATCACTTCAACTAAGACAGGTCGTAAGCCCCTTGGACACCCTATAAAGATATCCATACATGCTTTCTCATATATATGTAGTTTCATCTCTGTGAGACGATCTATAATTTATCTTAATTAAGAATCTTTTTGTTGTAAACTCAACAATTGAATGAAGTCCACGGAAAGGAGGCGATAAGTCACATTTTGAACTTTTCGAGTAAATTTAAATGTGAATTTGACAGACTTTGAAATGTTGTTAGATTTTGTTTTGTAAATTCTCTTAATGTTAGGCTTAAAATATATAAAAATTAATATTTTTTGGAATATGCATTTAAAGAATATAATTTCACCAACATGTTGGCTGTGTAAAAATACCATAGATAATTCTATTTTAGTCTCTCGAATGCGAAAATTTCAAGCACTTGTCACTTTTTTCCGTGTTCGCGATTATTTCAAACTGCAGTGATTTGGAACTGAACATGTTTTACGTTCATTCAACGGTGTGTTCGACAACTTTGTAGGGTAGGTACATAAAATACAATAAAACTGCATCAAAATCTCGCTTTAGGAATAAAACGCACTTGCACATCCTTTCCGTGAACTCTTTAATTAATTGGAACCCAAAAAATTTCTCATTACAATAAAAATATGTCTTGAACTACTTTTCAACGTAATATCCGTTGACGTTTTGCTTTTTCGAGACCGGGAGACAAGCTTGACAATCCTCGCTCCAGTTGTTGACAGTTTCTGAAGCGCTGTTACCTGCGTGTATTTTAATTTCTGCAAAAGATGACAATTTGTCGGTATCAGGTCCAACCTGTATGGAGGATGGTCCTCTAGTTCCTACCCAAACTTCTGCAGCTTTTCCAAGCAAAATGAACATTTAAAAAATAAATCACCAATCACACCTTGCAATCGGCAGGATTAGAGTTATTATTATTATAGTCAGGATTATTGCATTATTATATTATATCATATATTTTTAGAGCACGGATAGAAATGATTAGTTAAATACAATTTGGAAATGACTTCTGCGCACTAATAAGCAGAGTTACAGAGAGATTACGACAATTTCCTGACATATTTGCAGTCCAAAGCGCCTACTTACCTACGTTGTTACTATATACAAACAATTGTTACTTTAAAAATAGCCTACACATGTTTAATCATGGATTATATTAGCCAATGGATGCTATTTTAGTCTCCAAAGGCGCCTAAAATCCACTCATATATCACAAAAAATTATCTAAATAGATATTATCAGACCATATATCACAAAAAATGATCTAAACAAATATTATCAGATAGGCGTTGCCACACAAAACGAAAACCTGTCGACACTCTGAAATAGCAAACGTTTGGGCGCAAAATATTGAGAGAGATGTTTTGCCCAATTCGCATCAATATCATCGCTATTATCTTGAAGTTTATGGGCTCTAGGATAAGGCTGGAGTTGTCAAGTTTCTCAAAGTCCAACGAATACGATGGGCCGAGTATCTGGTAGGTTGGAAAAGTTGTGTACAAACAACATCCCGTAAATGAGAGGAGCAACGAAACACTGAGAGACCGGTAGACAGATTGGATGTAAGAAGGAAGAAAGAAATGTAGAAAGGAGCAAAGGCATCATCCACATACGATAACATAAATAAAAATTATTGGGTAATAGTCTTTATGATGCTGGAGAAAGGTGGTAAAAGGACAAATGAAAATATTACGAAGAGAGTACAAGAAAAGAGTTCTATAACCACCGAAAAAGTATCAATAGATAATGTGCATTATTAGACATAACGTTCATCTAAGAAATGAAATTGTATTAAATAAAAAGTAAGGCAGAGAGGAAAGCCTAGATGAAAATACATTCACCGAATTATGAGCGAGATAAATGCAGACACTTGCAGACCACCGATAAAAACTAGTTCTTAAATACGAAAGAAGAAAGTAGGTACATAATTGTATATATATATCAGATAAGGAGAATATAAAATAAATTGTATGATATTATACTAAATGGAATATTCAAAGTTCAATTTCAATCGGCCATTGAACTGGTATCTATATTTATCGCCCGGATCGAAGATTGCTGCTTCCTTTACGGAAGTCAACATAAAAACTGGATCACTCAAGTGAACCAAATTTCCGCTTCGAGAGTTTCAAGAGGTTTTTGGAGTTGGAGATTCTAGTTAAACTTTTGATGAGTAATCGAATAAAATTAGGTATGCCTTGTTGGTTTAATTTTGTGGTATTTTTTGTGTATTCTTCGTAACGCTCCACTGTTTAATCTTCCTAGTAACGGAATAATATTAAATATCTTAATAGTGTTGCAATGCAAAATTATTTGTACAGCTGCGTAGCCACATGGATGAAAATGGGTAAGTATTATTAAATAAATAAAATAAAAATATTTTTATGAATTTTTATACTTTTCTTTTTATTCTTATAGTCTATTTTTTTGATGCATCAACACCCAACGGGTTTCTGCAAAATTACATTTTTTAATTTAAAATCCACTCTCATCTTCTACTAAAACGAAAAGTAATCAATCAGTGCGTTCTATCAGTGCTCACGTATGATCGGTCAAAACAAGAAATTTAAACAAAAGGGATATAAAAAAATTATGATGAAATGTATAAAAGTATATTTCATATATCTAAATACGTATATATATAAACCGATACTAACTAATAAAATATGAATAAAAAAACACAAGGGCTTTCATACTCTACTCCATTTTGTATATTTTTGTTTCAATACAGTATCAAAAATATTATACTTACTCGTATATTGAAACAAGAAACCTGAATTTAATTGAATTGATGATACTATATTTACATATTTTCGATGCTTTCACATGAAACAGCTCTAATCTTAGAATCAAAATTGCATTAAAAGTTAAATCCAGAAACTACTCAATAATCCAACAGCCAATGCAAAATTATTATACAAATTTACTATCTATTCATTCTCCGCATAAAAGTGCTAATTGCCATCGGTATCAACTTCTTATTTAGTAATATTTGGCTGAATTAAACAGTAGAGAAAGTGGATAATCTGCATATAAACTACATGATTTTGTAAATAGCAATTCTTAATTTTCTATTAAAAATGTGTCACATAATTGAACTCATTTATGCGTACAAAACGAGTTGGGCGTATATAACGTTGCAAACTTATTATGTATATAATAAAACAATTTTAAAAATTTATTTCTTTACTATTGTAATGAAAATGGTCTATCTGGGGTGCTGATTAAATGAAAACTAAAACCCGTCTATGGAAATTAAATGTCTATACAATACTTTCTCCGTGCATCCTACTGCACGGAGAAAGTATTGTACTGCTATGACCTTAATTAAAATTTGCGAATGAGAATAAGATGATGATGTATGTTCCCGAAACATTGCTTCATTTCAAATGAAGAAAATGCTTGAACGGTTTGAAGGATTTGAAATATTAATCTACAGTCTACTATTAAAAATATTTTGTGTTGACAGTGCTACTAATGACAATGATTTGGATGCGAAAAGAAAAATTAATCCAGAAAGACATCCAGAATAATATTAAAACTTGCATCGCATCATTAAAATTGACAGAAACGAATCGAAGAATATTCTGGCTGAAGAAACTAAGGAAGTCGACAGTCCGATTATTTCTATGTACCTGCTAAGAATAAAATAGGTTATATCATAAAATGATAACTCCATTTAATTTCACTATTTATTTATAACACTTAGAATGATTTCGATGCTGACCCACTATTTCAGTAATATTAGTAATTCTATACTTAGGATGACGTGAGGAGTTGGGGGCAGATTAGACTCGGGTGGGTGCATGGACGTGGTTAGTAAGCGCAAAAGAAGAGACGTAATAGAAGGTGTTTGAATATTGATTACATTTTTGTTTCAAATATTTTGAAAACTTAGCGATTTATTGTGGCAAAAATGTAATTAATATTCAAACGTCTTCTATTACGTCCCCTCTTTTACACCTACCCGACTCTAATCTCTGAATTTCCCTCTCCCCACTCTTTACATCATCCTATAATCTTATGTTTAGTATTAGCAATATTACTGAACTTAATGCGTCAGCATCAAAGACACTCATTTCTCATTTTATAATATAATTTGAAATTACCTTTCACAAAGTTACCCAAGAAAATTTATAAAAATTATATAATAGGCAATGATCTATGTTATTTGTTAAAATTAAAAGCAATAGAAGAAAAATAATATCTAATCTATTTCTCTCTCGTCGTTATTTTCTTCAATTTATTCTCGTATTAACGTTTATTTTGTTCTCTTGATTTCATTACTATGAACCGCAACATTGGCAAATGTATTATCCACTGCAGTGTCATCGATAATTTTAAAATTAGTTCACGATATTTCATTGATATTAATATTATTGGCAAATAAATTACAGTCAAATTATAAAATAGACAAATAAACGCCGGTTAACGACGTCTAATTTAAAACTCATTTAATTTTAGCCATTAAGACAATGCTCCTAGTTGCACATTTGCGAAATTCTTTGTGCAAAGTTGAAAGTTTTCTTCGTGAATTTCCATTGATCTCAGTGGTACACTGACCGGCCGCCACAATACGGTGCCCGGAGAGTGGAACAAAACCTACTTCCGAACAAACATGTCCTGAATACAAATGAATAAGATTCGTCAGTGAAGACTGGAGACTAGTGCTGTCAATTCGCTTGAAAATTGTACTAGCTGGGTACCCGGGTACCTGGCTGTTGAGCACATAGAATATAATACACAGATCAATGACAGAAACGTAAAATTTGCAAATAATTTACATAGTGATATAAAATCGTATAGTAAATTATATAAAATCAATTCAGAATTTAGGTATTGGTCTAAAATTTATTTAAATCAATCTTATGATATATAAATAACTCGTAACTCGTCAACATTGCTATATCTATGTTTTTCACGGTCGCCGATTTTTTTTAACATCTGTCGAATCTATCCGTTCTTATTTATTTATTTAATTTGTCATAATCAGGTATTAAAGTATCATAATCAGGTAAGTACAAAGACAATAAAGTAAAGTATAGATACAAGACATTATATCTGGGTTGCAATATAAATGAAATATGGGTTCCTTCTGTTGAAATCCAATATCGCATTGAGCAAGCAATACAACCTTTATCCGTGCGAGAAAGATGATCTATAGTAATGATTGCATCTTTTGATTATGAATACGAATGGTCAGGTGCAACGTGTAGGTACTCGGTATTATTTTATGGAATAAAATTATGGAAATTTACCACGAAGTATTTAAAATGTGAAAAGAATTAAGATTTCTGATATTATAGTTCAGATGGATAAAGAAAAATACTATTTAAAACAATAAAAAGCGAAAACTTAAATGTTTTGGAAATATAATCCGGCTACGGTGATCATGAGCCAGAGTCTAAATCTGTCATTAGATTTTTAATGCGTGAGCGGGCTAACCAATCAGCGTCCAATAAGGTCATGAACGAGCGACACGGCTCCGTGCCTGGAAGATTCCATAGATAGGGTGGGAATTCTTCCTTCACACTACCAACTTGACGATCCTTAATTTATCAAACCTGCCAAAAGTCATTCAGAAAAATAACAGGTTTTGAATTATATAATACAGAAAAAAATTGCTGTAAAATCTGGACGAAGGAGAACATTAAGACAACGGTTTGGTAAGTTTTATGTTAATACGTGTTTAAAGTTAAAGTAAAAAATAGCTATATGTATCTTAAGTAATAGAAAATATATTATTGTGTAATGGAGATATATTTTAAGCAGTCGTTTGCTAGCAAAATATTTCGAGTACCCGAGTACCCGAAGACTTGACATCACTAGTGATGACTTGCCCGAACAGTGATGGATGGTCTCACAGACAATGAACCGCAGAGAAGTGATCTTACAAAGGTTGGGGTCATTTAGAAAATAAAAGGCTTCGTAACCCGGTCAACACGGACCAAATATATTTCACTTTTTTCTAAAATTTTCACTTTTCTAATACCTCTTCTTATGCATGTGTGGATATGCCAAATCTATTTTAGAAAGATTTATGATGACTGTATGTAAGCAATTTTATGATTTTTTAGAAATAAGAATATATAATAAATTAGAAACGATTATTAAATATTTTTTTTTATTTATTATACTGATTTTACTTGATACTGGATGGTGCTACTAAGCCTTATTCGGCTTCTCGGTGTTTTGGTGATATCAACACGTTTCTTACTCTATTTTTTTTATATATGTTATAAATCTCAAGGAAAATTTATTTCAAAATTAAAAAAATATTGATGTAAAAGTAATGCAGGCATTAAAAGGTGATAATTATAATTTAATAAGAAATTAATTCCTTTGCTCTCTTTGCCTGTTAGGTAACAGATAGTTTGATATAATACGGCAGTTAGTTGAAGAGTTGTTGAATGGTGTTTTCGGTGGTCCTTTCTCGGTTTTTGAATATTGGCACATTGATTAGCCTATTTGTGATTTGACGAGTCCTGTGACTGTATATAGCAAGTATATTTTTAATAATATTTTTATCTATACGTTCTGAGAACTAGAGATGAATTCGTATGAATATGAAAAACCTGAATTCGTTTCACATTGGCAAACTTCGGCAACTTTTACCGAACTACGTCTTCGGCCGAATTTCGTTTGAATCTGCCGAACTCCGTTTAAATCAACCGAACTTCGGTAGCTTTTTAATTAACTAGCTTTTGCCAGCGACTTCGTTCGCGTCGACTTCGATTTCATCCTACAGAAACCTATAACTGGGATAAAAAGTATTCTTTGTACTTTTCCAGACAATAATCTATCTCTGTGCCAAATTTCATCCAAAATTTAACCGAATTTCGGCCTTCGGTTTCGGCACATATTTAAACCGAACATTTGGCCGAATTCGACATTCGGCAGAACCCGCATTCGGTGCAACACTACTGATAACACAATTACTGGATTTTGTCCACAGAAATTATGTTCTCAGAACGTACATATAAAAATATTTAAAAATATATATATTGTCTTCTGTGTATAGTTTTCTGGGATATTCTGCCGTGTATATGTGACCTCTCTGGCCAACGTTTCGGATCCCATTGCAGGGTCCATCATCAGGGCTGATGTGATGATGGACCCTGCAATGGGATCCGAAACGTTGGCCAGAGAGGTCACATATACACGGCAGAATATCCCAGAAAACTATGCACACAAGATTCTGAACGGCCTAAGCGTGAATACCTAAGGGACATTTTTATATATATATTGGTCTATAAAGTGAGTTAATAAAATTTATTCATCAGGTTCCATATATTTAAAATAAACTCTTTTTACAAAATTGACAATTTTTTTACTTTAAAGAATAGATAGTGAATTTGGCTTACTTTGCAAAATATCAATGTCACACCTATCAAAAATTACTTTCCTGCATATTATGATGATTTCTTTCTTTCTTCATTATGGAGTTCTTGATGAATTTGTTCGTCTATATGTATGTCTATGATAAACGCAAAATACGACACCAATACCACATACAAAGGTGTGCTCTGATCTGCGTAATGAAAATGAAAAAAATGTTCTTTATTTTCTTCCTGCTGTCCAAAATTAATTAACTTACTATACCAATTATAAAAATTTCGTTGTCCGTCTGTCCGTTCATATAATTTTTTCTTCTTTTTTCTTTTTCAATTCGTTTTTTTGTCATTTTATTAAATAAATAAATACCTACTTATTCTTTAGGAACCAACACGTAAAATTACCGTCATTTTTGACGGGTTACATCTAGTTTAAAATTGTATACTAGTTTATTAAACAATTCAGGAAGACTTCATCATTCGTCACATAATCCACCAAGGAAACTTTCAGTATGCGTCTACAGAACCACGTCTCAAAGACCTCGACTCAACGGATTAATTACGGAGGTTAGAATATTATGAATATGTTTCTGCCGACCAAATGTTCGATATTTTTTTTAACACAGTGGTGTAGTCCAGCAGATCTCGACCGATTTTCGACCCAGAAAGCAGTCAGTTACAGTCATGATGGAGCTTACCTGCGAGTAGGGCAGCAGCTTGCAGGTGAACTCCCCGAGGTTCCACTGAGGTGACACCCTGGCCGCGATGATAGCAGGTATCCCCAGCACGAAGACCAAGTCGGCAAAGGCCAAATTGACGATGAAACAGTTGGTCACCGTCTGTATCTCCTTTCTCCTGCGTAGAACAATAATTATTCGTCGTCAATCCAGAAAAAAAACAAGCTTAATTAATATTTAACAGGGTTAAGTCAGAAATTAAGATGCTAGTTTGTAGATGGGTGGGTGGTAGATAACAGAGGCTAACAGTAAATAAGTACATTGAAGCATGACTTTTGCGTAAAAAAAAAAAAAAAATATATATATATATATATATATATATATATATATCATAGGCCTGTAAAGTTTTTGCTACTAGCTATGAGACACCCTATATATTTGTGTTGTGTTGCTAAGCGTTCTGATGGATAGATTAAGGAAATTCTATAATAATTATAAAATTCATTCATTCAATTCATGTTATCGGAAACGATGTAAGTAAAAATAATACATAAGTTACTACCATTAACACAATACAGTATATGTATATATATTTTTCTTTATCCTTATGGTTAATCAAGATTGCGACTTTATTGTAGTAGGAAGACTGTATAACAATTAATTTGAGGAAAAAATAATAACCTAATTGGTTTCTTTAGGTGTTATAATTAGATCCTTACGTCAAGAAGATGGTCGTCATATAAGTACGGACGCACTGCAACGCCAACTCAAGGCTTTAAAACCACTAGAATACATACACACGGCTTGTCAAACGTACTTAATATAAATATGATATATTTTCCTCGAGATAATTTTTATATTTAAAACCTTACTACGGATGACTCCATTACCGCCGTGTATATTACACATACATATGTAAATAAGCGTCGTTTGACAGAATTGCTTTTTAAAATAATGCATAATTTTGTTATGAACTCGTGGGATAATTTTTCTGCTAAAGCCTCTTAAAATACCATCGTTCAGGTCTAATGTAATGAAAAGGAAACGGATAGAAAGGAAATTCACTGGAAAGGCAAACCCAAGGTCAAGATTTATTATTTTTATTTTTACCGCTACAACTGTCTAATTATTGTAGTAAAACACCTCAATAAAATACCCATGCTTCAGAAAATGACAAAGATGTGTTGTGACCTTATCGGGTATCGAACTTGAAACCCTTCGGCTTGAGAAACCTGTGGACTACGAGGGTAGATTGCTCCCAAAAATACTGATGTTTTGTACGATGCTTAAATCCTGCCTAGTTTCATATTTATAATATACTGGACTTCTACTGACAAAAATTGGAGAGATATTTATACATTGCAACAATATTTTGATACGAAAATTTTACGAATGTAGAGAACATAAAAACAGCATTCCTTCGTTATTAAGGAAAATTTCACTAATACTTTTTTTATTTAAAATTGACTTATAAATATTCATCAGAAAATATGATATCCTACAATTTATATGAAATAATGTGGAAAACAAATAGAAAAAATCACGGAATTCTCCAAAAGTTATCAAACATATGCTTGAAACGTGATTATCTAAATATTTAATGTGGTTAGTGACTTTTTCCTTAATAATGAGTTTTGTTCCTTTTTTGCCTATACAACTAAATTATCCCTTAAATTGACGTTAAATTTTATTAAAAAGTGCAAATGCTTTGGTACTAGTGAAGATTAATTATATTATTGACTATAATTATCCAAGCTCTTGATCAGCGTTCTTCCTAAAGTTCAAAGAATTAACCCTCTTCTTTTTATTCTCTTTGTTTCTACAAACCACAGGCAAAACTCACATTTGTGGTGAACTTGCAACAAATTTAATACACTCACAAAAAAGTATAATTTAGATAAAAAAAAAAAAAAATAACCCTACTCATGTGCGACGCTCGCTTTCCAATCCATTTTTCAAATAAAATATATGTCCAAAGAAAGGGAGTAAAATAAATACTTGGTTTTTATTGGTTAGTTTTTTTTTGTTTTTAAGTAATGTGTATGTAGCATGTTCGTCACATTTTCTATTTATCCGCGTCTAGGTGAAAATGTTGCATACGACTTTCGAGAATTTTCAAAACGATAAGTTCGATTGCTTCTAATAAATTTTTCTTCTTCTCGTATCTTATCCGTATATATATAACACTAAACTAATTTAATATATTTCTAAAATGTCAGATGTTTTGAGTTTTGATAAGAAACTTCATGCTTTGAAGATTAAATTCTAAACACATTTGTCATTCAATTTAGATTTTCGAAATTCGTAGTGAAGTACCTATTATGTATACCGACGGAGTAATTCAAATTTAGAAAATATTCCGCGATCGGGCCGTCGTTGCGAGTAATCAAACTTTTGTAATGATTCCAATTTGAAAAAACCATTAAAATTTCTAATAATCCGAAATTATACTACAATTATTAATTTTTTTTAACGAAAATTTGATAGATCTTCTTGATCGTCGCCACGAGTCTACTTGCAAAGTTTCAGCTCGATTGGATCACGGGAAAAGGGTTAAAAATCGATCCAAAGTTTTCCGACGGCAAGCCGGCAAGCAAGCAGACGCCACGAGTTAAAAGAAAGGAAGTAAAGACAGTCCATTGCGCTGTATGAAATGCACGTTTTGAAAATTCAAGAATTATTATCGACACGGATAACGATCTGCCTAGGAACGCCTAAAGACCAATGGAGCTCCTTAGATAACGGATGCATGTTAAAAAATAGTATCTTAATTGTTGTAAAACTTAATAAAATTATTTTTCTTTCGTTAATATGCAAAACTTACAACAATGCTCATGTATGAACACCCGAATGGTGTCAATGTTGCTCAAATCTTTTCACTTCTCGGAATACGGCGATCTTCGCATCATCGCCGGGCGGTAGTGAATCATGAGATTATTGGAAAATATCTTAGCAATAACGCATTGATTTTATGAATCATCACATAACGTGATTATTCCTTGTTCTTAAAAAACTCTCGTAACAAAAGATGATGTGCGTTTATTTTTATTTCATTTTTTTATTTATTCAAATTGAAGCTTACAATGCATGAAAATGTTTTAGAAAGATAAATATTGAAACACTTGAAAAATATCTGCTCCATACGTCTATTAATCGCTTACAATAATATCTATAAAATTACTTACTCAATTATGTTTAGTGTGTAAATGCGTGTATGTGTACGTGTGTTTGTATGTGTGTGTGTATGTATGTGTGTGGGTGTGTGTGTGTTTACGTGTGCGTTGTTCGTTGAGTTTAAGGCTGTGAACTCATTATTTTATTTAAATTTAAAATAAGACTAAATACTTAGTTTTAATCCACTTATTACTTTATATTCGTCAAGTAGTTTCGGTACCTTTACCTATTCTAAATAAAATATATATCCCAATTTTTTATTACTAGCTGTTGTAACTTTTTTTAGGCAATCATTATAGTTAAATTTGCTCCCCAAATATACTCCAAGATCCCTACACAACCATCTTTTAATTATAGTCTCATCATTTAAACAGCAATTGAAGTTAAATTTATCAAAATTCCTAATGTATGAAATTGAAAAGCATTTTGAAGTTCGATACAATCGGAAATAGATTTAATACGTTTGTAAATTTTCTATCGCCAGCAAAAAGTGGAGACTTGTAGTTTTGAAAGCAAGTTCCAATATCATTGATATACAATATAATTTTTCTTCCACAACACGTTATAAATCAATAACTAACTAACAAGTAGAGAGAATTGAGCGCCACACTTTTTTGTCCTGCCACACTCATCTTGCCTCATCCACATTCATACATCTTCGCATGCAAGCTCGACGATTGTTGAAGTTCCTAGCAGGACCATCTTCCAGTATCTGTTTAACCTGGTCATGACAAGTCCTCCGTTCTCCCTTTCTGGCGCAGTCAGCACTTGCGTCATACATCTCTCATACTTTTCTTTCCTCATTCATTCGCTCAATTTGCCCAAGCTACCTAGCGATCATTTTAAAATTTTTAAATAATACTCAATGTGTTCTAAAATCAACTTTACATTCTTTCCTATTTTTTTTATTCTTTAAATCAATGCGTTTACATATATGCGATGTCTGTATCCAAACTAGATACACGACAATGGCTTGTGACATCATTAATATTACTGATTGGTTTGGATGCTTTCTGTGAAACTGAATCATGAAATTTCAATGAAACTCATTGCCTTTAACAAATTATTTATATTTAAATTTTTACTTACTTTTCGACAGGTTTATTATGCTTTTTAAAATGTATTTTTATGAAACCGAATGGTGTCTATATGTCTGTATTATATACAGACAAAACTAACCAAATTTTTTCATAATTACTCTTTAGGATTCCGCGCAAAAACCACGTCAACCTCTCCCCCCATATATTTTTTTTTTTATATCATATATATTTTTATATCTTCTTCAAGCTGTGCATTATTGCATTGCATATTGCATAAATTTTCATTTAATTAAACAATTTTTATTAATCAATTAGAAAAGACATACAGAAAAAATCAAATTAACGAAAAAATATTTAAATGCCACCGGGACTCGAACCACGGACCTCACATTCTATCCGGGAATGAATGTGTGGTCCGTGGTTCGATTCCCGATGGAATTGAAATATTTTTTCGTTAATTTGGATTTTTTCTGTATGTCTTTTCTAATTGATTAATAAAAACTGTTTAATAATCCACATAATTTTGTTCTGATATTGCAACTTCATAATAAGAATGTGTTTCCTTTAATATATTATTAAATTAATTGACTTCGCAAAACAAAGGCACTATCCTTTTTCTCCCTGACCACACGACATCCTCCTCTTAATATAGAGGTGTATTATATTATATTGAATGCTGCCTATTTAAATTCTGAATAGTTGTTCTAGAGGAATAATCTTTCCCCTCCCCGGTATGGATATACCAATTCCAAATATGTAGTAATAACAAATACTATCACAGGTAACACCGCACAGTTTAACTGCAATAAAAACAATTATAAAAAAATACACGCGGGAAGACTTCAAGATACGTATCCGCTTAACATTTTTATACACAAATACAATGATTCAATTTAGCTACGTCGCGGTAGATCTTAACAGCTGTGACGTAATCACTTAAATGGATATACGTCATACTAATTACCTCCATCACGTGAATCTTATCGCCTGATTTGAAACGCTATTGAAAATTCCTACAGAAAAAAACTCATATTTTCCCTGTCTAGAAGAAATTGTTCTCTCTAGAATAAATAAATAACTAAACGTTCATACGTTTCGTATGATAAAGAAAATTAAAATTTTCTTTGAACCAAAATCTCTCTCATACTAACCATTGCGGTGTTATAATTCACCACAATGGTTAGTATCTTACCCATCATGAGAGAGATTTTAGTTCAATTCAAAGGAAATTTTAATTTTCTTTATCTTACGAAACGTATGATAAAGATCTTTATTAATACTAGCATTCTACGCAATTCAATACAGGCAACTATTCTGGTAAATAAATTTAATTAAGTGTTCGATGATTTGCAGGGTATTTGCAAAGGCAACAATATCAAAAAAAAATTGTATGCGTCATCGAGAATTACTAATTTATAATACACTTACAAGATAGGAAACACCCTATTAATTACATAGGAAACATGATTTTGGAGGGGATAGATAGATAAAATCTAGAATTCAGTGCATTCTAAATGACTGCATTCCAAACATTTTTTAAAATTTTTTGGATATTGCTGACTTTGCTTTTATATCCCACATTTCATGTCTATTCTGTTCAGAACCTCAACTGTGAATTTATTTATGAAACGACATGTAATGCTGTAAAAACATCGGGTCTGTTTAGTGTGCAGTTCACTTGGAAGAAATGAATGAATCAATTGTAATTACATTTATTTTTTACATTAATTTTTTTTATTTGTTTGCTTGTCATTTGTGTAGTATAAAAATTTACAGTGATTAAATAAAGCCGTTCTTTAGGAAAGCGGTTTGGGTCACAGAAGAAGAATGTCCACCCTCGTGTATGTTTAAGACACATTTATACATTTTTCATTATGTTATCATTTTTATTATTTTTTCATGCATAATTAAATCCCCAAGCATAAAAACGTATTAAACGACTTCCTGTAACAAAGCACGAATTACTTACTAAGGCATTATACTTTTCAAGAGTATTAAACTGTTTAATAATTGTTTTTAAAATTTACAAGCTGGTAGTTTTTTTAATGAATCAAATTTATTGATACCAATCGTGACACCAGGTTGTGTACCAAGAAATTAACGTTAGTTTATTTCTATACATTTTGACGGTTCGTGCTTATTATTTTACTTTGTGTAAGTTCTGGCTATATCAAACACATATCTAAATCTCTTCTTTAAATTTTTCGTTATTTTTGAAAATTGTAAATATATAAAATATTTCGGAAATTTATGTTTTTTTAAACATGTATTATTATTTAATAATTCTTTAAAAACGATTGGCAAGTATGCGCAAGTTTTCATGAAAAATTAACATTCATATAGAGAATTATATATATTTCAGAATCATATAAGGCTATGAGAACAGGGCCATCTAAAATAGCCTAGCCTCTTTGTAGCATTAGTGATGGACATTGTTACATAGATAAGTATTTTCTTTTATACACGCCATTCTCACATTTTTCTCATATTAAAAAATTATTGTTACATAAGAAAAAAATCATTAACCACTAATGCGAATGTATGTATGTATTCATATATAAATATAAACGTGAAATGATGTGCATGCATAAGTAATAAACATATTTACTAACTGCATTATATATATAATTTATATTTATATTTTATTCAATTCAATAAGCAATGTTTCACGGACACTCAGTAACGTGCCACAACATAAAAATAAAATGTAAAATATATTAGAGAATATCTCATAATTTTATAATTTAAGCTATAAATCAATGTAAATATGGATTTTTTTTTGTAATACAGAGAAATATAAATTCTATCAGACTGTATTTTTTATTACGGATACATTGACATTTTTTAAAAATGTCCATTAATTTGTCCGGTGGCACGTTTACCGAGATAAACCTAGTGCGAAATTTGCGCAGGGCGCGCGTTGAGATGTCAACAGCGATTGAAACTAGGCACGGTAGTCACTCCCCCGAGGGATGTCAACACATCAAAAACGCCGCCAGTCACGACTCCCACGCTCAATCTTGACAATTTGCATACCTCAAAACTGCGAAAATAATTGCGACATTCGCCACGACCGACAGACACAGAACCAGAGCGAAGAAGATGGCCTGCAGGGCGACCAGGAGGGCGCTCCTCTCGCCTAGAGTGGTGTAGTAGGTGAAGTAATATCTCGCGTCCCAGCCGTCCTCATCGTAAGTACCCCATCCGTAGGACGACAGCCAAGCGGGTCTCATTTTACATTAAAAATAAAACAAAACGAAACCGCCAGCGCGCGAAACACGAACGTAGTCAATTTGACAATTCACGGAGGCATCGAATTACCCGCCCTCATTCGGCAATATTTTCACTTTTGCACTCTTGTTTTTCACTGCGTTTTCGATTGTTTCGCGTCACTTATGAATTGAAATCGGCGAATTTGGGAAATTGAAGTGTTTTAATGTCCGCGAATCTTATCGACGTGAAAACGCGCGAGTTAATGAGTCGGACAGCCAGCCGCGGCGGCCGCTCGGGTTTCGAAAGGAAGCGTTTTCGCCGAATAGTGTTGTAATATAAACTGATGTCAACCTGACTCACGCCCGTCACAGATTACACATACAAATTCTTGTATATTTACTTGTTTCTCGCGTTTACCTCGTGGTGTTTGTTTGCGGTCGGGGACATGTGATAAAATGCGGCCCAACTAACGTAAAATGAACTCTGATAATTATAATTTGCATTGTTAAAAATGCTCAGTCTTGCATTTGTAAAGATGTGTCGCCTCTGCGGTTTGGTCGGTGGTGAGTTTGGAGTTTAACCAGAATTTACGCCTATTCCACAACTAAATAATGTGTAGGTTTTAGCCATCTTCGAAGGCACAAATAATTGAATTCAAGCGCTTTCTTCCTGTTCACGCGATGAAAGAATGTTTATAAAACTGCAAATTCAAGCTTTAATACCAGGATACCACTTGGAATTATTTAAGCACGCTCCACGCTAGTGCTAGTACATACTTTCTAGTATTTTTTTGTGAAAGCATGATTATATTTCTTTTCAATACATTCTTATTTTTAGCCTCAAAACTTAAACGTCATTTTCAAAATCATACAAACTGATAAATGTCTCCAGCATATACGATGTCCGATAAAATAACTGTGCGATTTTTGGTTAGCAAATGGGTCAAGCTTAATAAAACCGTGTAATAAATTATTGGGTTCTTAGTTAGTTCATTCGAGATTCTTCTCGTTCATTTTGGACTGGGCAGTTATAAACAGTTAAATGTGTTTTAACTGCACATTAAACACATTAAGACAACCCCACACAAGGTAATAGCATGCATATTGTAACGAGGCTAAAAAGAATCACGCACTTCTGTCAAGTGACAGTTTGAAGTTGGCACAATACTACTGAAGGATTTGGAATCACTTCCAAATTTCGAGTGACGTTTGAAACTTTCCAGGAACATCTGGAATTTACGAGTAATTGCTAGTAAACACTGGAAACGTCTGGATAACAGCATAAGCCATATACATAAATACGACACACGGGAGTAAGGAGTGAGTTATTTTCCGTGCGCGTTGAACAGCGATAATACAAGCGAAGGTAGCCGCGAGCGGTGGGTCAGGCTGGCCAAGCGAGCGGTAGCGGCGAGAAGCCAGTAGTGCCAAGCGAGCGGTAGTTCGACAGCAATTCTAGAAAGTTCTTAAGTAGCGAAATAAAACCGAAGAGAAATTAATAAGTGCGGAAATTGATGGAATATTCCAGTGATCAGTGAATAAAGTGTTAAAGCGAATATCTGAATTGAGTAGCTTGTTGGTCTTGTGGTTAGGACACTCGCCTCGTGATCCAATGGTCGCGGGTTCGAATCTCAGCCCAGACTAGGAAGTTAGTCCTATTTTCATAGCACAAGCGTTTAGCTTAGTTTGAAAATAGTAAGAATATTGATGTGACACGTATTCCGTGTTCGCATCTCTATTTATTTAAAAAAAAAAAAAAAAAAGAATATAAAGTGTCTATTTATGAGTGACAAATTTGCGAAACAGTTTAATTTAAGGAAAAGCCTTGCATTTAATAGTGATAAGCGACTTTGTATGTTAAAATAATTAATTAATCGGTATTTAATAAATCCTGTTTTAAATCCCAGCGTTTTCATTAATTTCCTCCTGCATCCGCGACACGTGACAATATATTAAATATTAGGTCCTTACATATGAAATTGGAGTTTTGCCGTACTGGCAAATTTGATCTCAAATATCTTCTCTTTGGCTAGGAATTCCAAATCCAAATTTATACAGCTATTTACTCATGTATTTGTGTTTTGAAAATTATAATTCATTTGTTTTTTCCTCAATTGTTTTTTTCTTTGCGTCACTCAGTTTACAAAATGAAAAACTTGAAATATCGCGTTATTTACGAGTACGAGTTCCACCGTGGCACCAGTGCTGCAGAAACGGCTCGAAGGATTAATGATGTGTATGGCGACGGTGCCGCAAAAGAAAACACAGTGCGTTTTTGGTTCCAACGTTTTCGTTCTGGAAATTTCGACCTGCAGAACAACCCCGTGGACGGCCGGAGACCAAAGTTGATAATGAAGAATTGAAGGCTATTGTGGAAGCGGATCCATCGCAAACCACATCCGAGTTAGCTGCAGGCTGCGGTGTTAGTGATAAAACTGTTTTAATCCACTTGAAGCAAATTGGTAAGGTGAAAAAGCTTGAAAGGTGGGTACCTCACGAATTGAGTGAAGCAAATCAACAAACGCGCGTTGACTGCTGCGTTGCATACTCAACCGGCACAATAATGAAGGGATTTTAAATCGAATCATTACCTGTGATGAAAAGTGGATCCTGTACGATAATCGGAAGTGCTCATCGCAATGGCTGAACCCTGCCGAACCAGCCAAACCATGCCCCAAGCGAAGATTGACTCCAAAAAAGTTACTTGTGAGCGTTTGGTGGACTAGTGCTGGTGTCGTTCACTACAGCTTTCTTAAATCTGGCCAGACGATTACGGCAGATGTCTATTGTCAGCAACTGCAAACCATGATGGAAAAGCTAGCTGCTAAACAACCGAGGCTGTTTAATCGCTCTAGGCCACTGCTGCTTCATGACAACGCTAGACCACACACTGCACAACAGACGGCTACCAAATTAGAGGAGCTTCAATTGGAATGTTTAAGACATCCACCGTACTCTCCGGACCTTGCCCCAACAGATTACCATTTTTTTCGAAATTTGGATAACTTCTTGCAAAGGAAAAAATTCAACTCCGATGGGGCAGTCCAAACCGCCTTCAAAGATTTTATTGATTCCCGTCCGAATGGTTTTTTTAGTAAAGGGATCGATGAACTACCTATGAGATGGCAAAAGTGCATAGATAGCAATGGTACATACTTTGATTAAATAAATATATTATAATAAAAAAAAATCGTCTTTATGTTCCTCCCATACTAAACGCCAATTTCATTTGTAAGGACCTAATATAATTAATATACATTTTTGAGTATCGCCAATCATTTTAAAATTGTTTTTTTCACCTCATGAATTTCTTTATTTACTTTTAAGTCACAGTAACAGTATGGTACAGTAGATTGCTTACCTCACGACAGCTTACATTCCTTTGAGATTTAATCCTTTTAAGGTTACGTAAAGTTACAATTAGTTAAGTTAGGTTATCACACTGTCACGGTAGGTATTGTTGTGCACTTATATGTGCAGCTGTGTTGTATGCATCTGTGTTGTATGTAATCATCATGGAATCATTTCAGACCATGTGGTACGGTGCATTGGCATACAGACCCTGATGACTGACCCGTATCTTTAAACGAAACGTCCACGAATAACAAACACCACGTGCAGGCACATTCTCTGCACATACAATGGTGTCGTGTTTCATAACACAGGTGGCGGAGGTTTATTGGTTTATTTTTTTATTTACAAGATTCCGATACACGGCGCCATCTGCGAATATAATTAAATTTCTAGTAGAATTGCATTTTTGTTTCTGCGAGAGTGGACATTTCCACTGTGATTATACCAGTCACATTTATAACTTATGTAATAAACAAGATTTTTCGTGAATTTTTGAGAATTTAAGCAACAACAACAAACTTTTTATATTTTGGTACTTATAACTAATATTGTTTAATGTATTTTCTTTTTAATTTTATGTTATATTTTTTAGGTAAAAGCCTATACACATTGCAGCTCTTTACTTTATATCTTTAATTTTTATACTCATGTTTTAGTGCAATTCCTGATACTTTTATATTTCGCTACTTATAACTTATATTGTTTAATGTATATTCACTTTAATTTTATGTTATATTTTTTATGCAAAAGCCTATAGGTACACATTGCTGCTCTTTACTTTATATTTTAATTTTTATACTCATGTTTTGGTGCTATACAGATATTGTTTAATGCATGTGCTTTTTGAAACTTATATTATATTCTTTATGTAAAAGCCTATACCTATTGGGCAAACAATATTCATAGCTTACGAAGATTCTCCTCTCTTCTTATCTTTATTTATTTTGTTTTCAATGAAAAAAAATGAGTACGAAACACATTAAAAAACAATATAATCAAACAACGCACATGGAAATAAAATACTTGTTTTTTAATTCGACATTTTATTTTTTATGATATGCCTTTCAATGTTCTCTGATAATGCCCTCATAAGGCAAAACGCATTTCATAAAAAAATAATGTAGAACCAAAAAATCAAGTGTTTTTATTTCCATATTAGCTGCAACCCGTCAAAAATAACGGAACATTGGTTCGTGTCTTTGCTTGTTTATATTTAAAGTATCTTTTTGGCGCCCCACGGAGGGGCGGCCGTGGCAACATCGTGGCTTGAACCCCGAGCCACCAAGATGTTGCCGTATTTTAGCCGTGAATACGAACGAAATAACGGACGTTACATGAATTCACTGGGACAGATAGACAGACGGACGGACAGGCAACGATATTATTGTGTTTGATGTGTGAATACATTATTTATTTCAAACCCAGCCCACTATCCCATTTACAAGTGCCTGCGGTCTGATTTAACAACGTAAATATATTTAATGTATCAATGCAGTGTGATTATTTACGAATCTGTAAATAAAAATTGATATGATGTGTTCTTGGGCTTCAGGTTATTGTCAAGAAAATGTATGTCGTGTAGGAGTGGCTTTTTAAATGATGATAGATCTGCAAGATTACCAGCATCAATCAGCCGTATTCTAAAAATAGCAAATTGGAATCTTAACATTGTTATTCCAACAATAAATACATGAGTATACGTCGGTGTTCGGTGTTCACCGTACTCAAATAAGGAGATTTGTATATTTTCACATATCTCTCTCATAGTAAATACCTTTATTTGAGCTGTCCTATAGGTATCTGCAAAACCATTAGAAAACGGATTGATTTCTTCGGTGCCTTCTTATCCAGGCGGTCTGGTCTGGCAGAACTTCAAATGGATTACCGAAGTACCGCAAACGTAACTTCACAATTCTCATGTTTCGACTAAAATTACATGAAATAAGTACTAATAAGTAATGCTGTATTTAAAGCTTATAAAAAAAGATTATTTCATATGCACTTATTAATGTCTTCTCCTACAGCGTCCTGATGTAAAATTATGGCAAAATTGTCATTGTTGCGTTGGACTTTATTGTTTATTATTATTTATATTTTGAGGTTTGACGGATAACCGTCGTGTACTTCTTGCTCCCTCTCTCTCTCTCAAGTAGAAACTGAAAGAAACAAACACCGACGTATACCTATGTACGTCTCGTTTATTTTTTATTTGTATTCTCATCTATTAAGTGTTGAGACAACAACCTTAAGATCATAATATTACTATTTTCAGAATACGGCCAAATGTTAATGTCAACATTATACATATTATATGCCCAACATATTCCTGTGCCGGGAGAAAAATAACTAACATTATTAGGATGCTGAAAAAAAAAACCAACATAACATTCTTCTAGTTCTTGCCTTGTCTTATGGAGCCTACTCAAATATGTTTTCTGCATAGAGTTTGGAGAGCATTCATGAAAGAATACAATCATTTATATTTCTTCGTACTTCTACTTTTTCAGGTAATTAGTATTCTATTTTCAAATATGCCTTTTGATACCATTTTTGATACGAATTTCTTATATTCGAATAAGTTATTTTTATCGAGTGTGAAGCTTCTTTGGTTATCTTTTTTTCTGATTCCAGATTTTCATAGCAGCTGTTAACAGGTGAATTGCTTTTATAGCAAATTACAATATCAAATCCGATTCCAGACATTTCCTACATACTGCTAACCTGGTCCGAATCTCAACTGCCGTGAGAGTGTTTGCAAAATGATCATCTCAAACACTAGTGCTGAGATTTTCAAAATTTTAAAGCTTTCTGTATTTAAAATTGGTAATATAAATTGCGTGAGTACAGCCAGATCATTAATACAAACTGTTTGTGGTTAAGTTCAACAAACAACCCTAAATATCGCGCAACAAGACAAATTGGAGACGTTCTAGTGCGGCTAAGGAATCATGTGAACGTGCTTCCCAGCTGATGGGCGAGCGATGAGCGGGGTCGCCCTGAGAAATGCAGCCCAGAGCAGACTAACTTCTTAGGCCAGTCCAGAATCGACGCTGGAGTCGTAATAATTTACTAATTTATATTTATTTGTAAAAATCAATGAATAAACGCGTGAAATATCAGCTATAAATAAAGAGGTTCGATCTTAATAAAAACTGAGTTAGTATTCTTTGATTTATGTGTGGTTTATTCCTATCTTTCACACATATGCGAGAGTTTCAATAATATCAAGCTGGAATATTTTGAGTGTGTTCAAATTTTTCAAAAACACAATACTGGATTTTATCCCTAGGGGATATTAATTAATTATAGATGTCTCATAGAGACGAAGCTGTATTTTTATATGGGAAAGTAGGTATAGAAGTCTTTTTTTTTTTTTTGGGTGTTCATAGTGGTAGTCTATCATGGGTGGAATCGGTGAACGTTACATTGTGTAAAGTGATCACTTAAATCAGCCTTACGATAGGTTGTGAGCCCTATGAACACAAAAAAGACTTCCATACCAACATCAAAAAAAATATATGTTCGTCTCTATGAGACATCTATAATAATATAACTTGATTAATGATGTTCTCCTGGAAATAAAATCTAGTATTGTGTTCTTGAAGAATTTGGACATACTTTAAATATTCTGAATATATAAAAACTGGTATAAAATGGAATTTAAATTATTTTCAGGCGTATTCTGGTGTAATGTTAATAATATCATATACGCATATAAAGGATATTGCTTTAAAACTTCAATCAAAATATAGTTAACTCTTTATCAATAATGAAATCTGTATTGGATTATGGGAATAAAAAAGCTTTGGACTGCAGGTGGAGGTCGTAAAAATACATGTAGTAGTCTATCATAGGTGGAATTGGTGAACGTTGCATTGTGTAAAGTGATCACTTAAGCCAACCGTACGATAGGTCGTAAGCGCTATGAACACCCACAAAAATACTTCCATACCTACTTCCCCATATAAAAAAATAGCATCGTCTCTATGAGACATCTATACCTAATATATCTTGAATATCAAGCTAGTTTGAAATCAGCAACAAAAAGTGGTAATCACATTTATAACCCCTGATAGACCTTGACCAATCATCTCTACTTCTAATGATCATTAAACTGAGTGAAATACATAAACTATGTTACAAAGTACAAAGGTGATATGTCGTTACGGTAATGGTAAAGTGATATTAATGTGAGCGAACGAGCGTTTAATGGCGTTCGGATTCTTAACTCTCAAATGATTAATTGAAATTTCAAACACCCTGTGTAGCCTATTAATACCGTCAAATATTTTTGAGTCGTCTCTATTGTGCTGGTTGCTTTAAATGCGGGCTAGCGAGACAGACAGTATTTTCTAGTTGCTTTCTTAACATGGCAGCGCGCCGGGCGTGTATAATTCGTGTGCGATCAAAATCTTATACTTTCATATTTGTTTAGGATTGTGGCGCGCGATAACCGAGAGATCATACGAGAGAGGAAAAGACATACAAAAATGATTACCATTGTCAGCATCGATTGATTTTTCATTAACAAATTATTTTGAAAATTTCAAAATGACGGAGTGAGGTGCCGTCCCGCAAAGATTCTTCTTCTAGAATCATTTTGCCAGGATTTGAATGAAATTAAAAAAATGCGAAAAAAAATTGTAGAAATGAGAACAGAATGAAAATAATTTATGTGTTTTTCCTAAAAAAAATCGATTTTAAAAATTCAAATAATTAATCGGCGCGTTATTAAAAAATCGTATTCTACATACCTAATAGATAATTTTTTTGTAAGATGTGTTTGGGCCGATTTTGTTACAAATTTGAACAAAGTTGGCCCAATAGTTTTTGCGATACTTCCTCCACCAATCTGAAAATGGAGTTTCGAGAAAACACAAAAGAATAATAAATAAATTCATATAAAAATTCGCCCATAAATTGCTATAACTTAGCCAATTTTTGTAATTTTTGCGTGAGTGATGACTCAAATTATTTATTTTTTCAACTTTTAGCTATTTATAAGATAAAGCAAAAAATATCTCATTTTTAAATACATCAAGGTGACGCACTTTCTTCAGAGCATATATCTTTCGATGTATTTCTATAATACCTAACCATTATAACTACTTTCTATACTTGCTCCAGTTTTTTTTTTTTGATAATGATGGAAGCATGAAATCATACTGCATCGGCGTTTTGACTATTTTCGATCCAAGCCAAATCGATTGTGCTACTAAAATTAGATTATCTTTAATGGCCGCTAATGGGATCGACACCCTGACCTTCGACGCTAAGGGCGGTATCATAATGGCCCACCGCACAAGCCAGACCCATGGCTTGTTGGCTTTCTTTTGCACTACTACAAGAAAGCAAACAAACGATTCAGATTCTTCAAACAGTAGTTCTAATAAGTCTAGATGCCCGTCAGGCATCATTGCCGAATTCCTCAATTGGCCACTTGCAAGTCACGAGTGGCCAATTAAGGAATTTGTCAATGAGTACAGTCTAGACTAGAAAAAATATATTCTGATTGATTATTTACTACTTTTTTAATTTGATTAATTTTTTTCGTGAATATATAATTTGAGCTTACTGTACTTCAATTCATGCCATTGGAACTACGAGGTGTCATCTGAAATTTACATGTTCGAATATAAATATTTGGTCAAGAGCTTCCGTTTTACAAAATTGATACTGGTTTTGAAAGCATGTTTTATGTTTTAGAAGCATTTTATTAAAAGTGAACGACGAAGAACGGAATTGCCACCACCGAACGTGGGTCGGAGTAAAGAAAGAAAGATTTTCCTCCTCAATCTCCGCCGATAAAGCGCATGGTCTAGGCACTCGAAACATCTCTACTACAACAACCAGCTACTTATGCAGTTGAAATTGTATTTACGGAATTCGTCTTGTTTCTTGGGTTGCAGAGCTCCGCGTGTTGAAATCGAGTGAATTTGGAAACAGAGCCAAATATGTCTATTTCTAAACTGCGACTACGTCGAATTTGGAAACGACACTACACGTCTATTTCCGAAAGGCTTAAACTTTAAAAAACATCGGATACGTCGTAATTTTCGGAACCGAACGAAAAACGTCAATTTTCGAACAGAAGAAAAGACAAAAAAACTCCGAGGTTCTAATTATTATCAACTGGTTCGGATTTCGTTAGTTAAAATCCTGGCCAGCGATTGGAGCAGAATACCTCGAACGTCAATTTCGACCAATGACACTTCATTACTTCGTTCGGCGGTCAGCGATCACAAAATGAAAATCTAATTATTAATTTTTAAATCTTTAAATCTTTAATCAGTTACAAAAAATTAAAATCAGTTCCAAAAATATTTTACATATTTTTGATGTTTATAGTGTTAACTTTGTGGTAGGACATTATTAATTTAAAAAAATTAACAAATTTTGTTTAAACCACAACGATTGTTTTTAAATGGCTACCGGTTTCGATACGTAAACGTTTAAAAATAATCAACGTGGTTTATACAAAGTTTGTCAGTTTTTTTTAATTAACAGTTACAAAAACATTGAATGAAAAAAAATGATTCTCGTTTTCTTAAAACCTGAATTGGCTAGGTACATAATCAAATGTTGATATTAGCTACTCGATCATACATTATAAAATTCTTGCAAATTTCAACGCCTATTTATGTTTAGAAAGGATGTGAGAAAAATCATGCCATTGACCGATTTTTTTAAAATATTTAGGTATTGCAAAGTTTGCTAATGGTGTTCATGTTTCCAGTGGCATGACAATGATTAATTTGTCCACTGTCTCGTAAGAGATATTTTTAGCTGTCCGTCTGGCAGTGGCGTGCAGCGCATACAAGCAAAAAAGCTATGCATTAGTAAAGATTCTGGGAAACAAATATTAATTAAATAAACCTTATGTTAAGAAAAAGTTGATTTAAAATTCTAGCCGTAATTCTTCCTAGGGCTAGAAGTTTTATTTTTGACGTTTCTGTTTAACGTGGCGTATCTATCTGTTTTTTCCGATTTAAAATTCTAGCCGTAATTCGTCCTATGGCTAGAAGTTTTATTTCCGACTCTTCTGTACCTAACTTCATGTCAATTCTACATTTATCTCGCTTGTTTGCGCGTGGTTTGCGCCCAACAAATTTGTTCCATAGATCTCGAAAAAACTCGTCCTGAACCGTGTAATTTTACTTAGTTCTATGCTGCGAGTTTTGTGTAATAGACAAGTAAATTTTTCATGGAATAGCGTGTTTCTTAGCGAGAACTACGCGCACGTCATTGCAGAAATGTTTTTTTTTTTACAAATTCCACCCAAAACTTTCGGTGTAAATTCTATTTGTCATTTCTATGGTGAATCTAAATACCATCATATCGTCGCTGTATATATAATTAATCCTATGTGCCGTTTTAGTACATTCTGAAATAAACGAATGAAACTGTTTTAAAAAATAATTGCACGGACTAGACTTATAAAAAATATTTTAAATAATTACTAGGCAGACTTTCCAGATGAAAGGCAATGTTTTTTTAGTATATCTCCATTATTTATATGAAAAATCAACAAATTGATTTGGTCATCTCAGAATGTACTAAACGGCACATTAGCTTTATTATATATACAACGACGATATGTCTTTATTCTGTCATATCATAATGATTATTTACGACGACATTACCATCGATGATATCATAAAATGTTTGATTTATTTTTGTGAAAATAAACGTATATCTGAAATTGGTATTATTCCCGATTTAATTACATATAAATCGTCTTCAAAATATACTGAAATTTTTTTCCATATTACCTATATATAAAATATTTATTTATTTAGGAAATATTGTTTACAATACTTCTTTTATAGTGCAGTTATTTTTGTGGACTGAAGCTACTCAAAATAGTTAATTATATACAGTTAATTTTTTTTTTAATGTATATACTCATATAGGTATATGCGTATATATATATTTTTTAATATAGGTGTATAGTCGGTCACAGTATAACCTAAGTTTATACCCACTGCACGCCACTGCCATCCGGCCATCAGCGAAGTGCGCTCTTGGAACAGAACATTAAATGAATACATGTAAGTTTAAAGTAGATGTTAATATAAATATTATCTATTGCATAAGGGCTCATGATCACAAACTGGAGACTTCTAAACCACCCCCCCGTTAAAAAGATTGTATAGAACTATTGCCACTTACATAATTATTAATATATATTAATATATAAAGAGGTAAAGTTTGTGAGTTTGGATTTCAAAAAATTTTTCACCAATATTTGGAATGGATTTTCAGAGTGGACATAGACTATATATTATATTATCCTGTTAAAATAAAGGCCTTTCCGTGGCGACATTTTTTCGTCGACCTACAGTCGACAAAAAAATGGAACGCTGCCTTAACGGTAAGAGATACTGAAATACTTTCTATAGAGAAGTTGTAGAACTTAAAAAGTATTTTAAAAAATTCTCATATATCGACACATATCTATATGTTAAGGTTAATAAACTATGACTATTGTTACTATAAGTTATCAAAAACTACGCGTGCGAAGCCGCGCGTGTAAGCTAGCATAGATGATACATTTTTTAAAACGACGAACCTCACTACGCTTTTGACTTGTTCTGGAGAATGTTTTATTTATTTTTTATTTATTCAATTTGAAGTTTAATAAGTATGAATAAATATTAAAACAAAAAATAAATAAAAACGTTAAAAAATGTCCGCTCCATACATCTATACAAGCTTATAATAATATCTATAAAATGAAATGTTAAATGTTTTGTGTGTGCGTGCATGTGCGTGTGTGCGTGCGCGCGTATTAAAACCTTTTGAGAATATCCTGAATGGATATATTTTTTTAAATACTCAAAAAAAAATATTGAATAAAAATTTATTATTTTTAAATTACATACAAAATAAAAATGGAGTTCTAAAAGTTATACACGAAATCAGAAAATAAGTAAATGTTTGGATTATATTAATAAAAAGATTTTTATTTTAAAAAATAAACATTTCTACAATCGATTTTCGTAATCATTTTAATGCATCATAGAATAAAGAAGTATAATTGAATATAATATTGAGGAAAATAATTTTTATCAACTCAAGTGTCAAAAAAGACTTTATTCTTCGAGTATCTAGATAGATCGGATAGAATTATGATTATCGTAGATAAAATTACGTGAATGGTTTATTCATTTCCACAGCTTATTCAGACCCATTGTTCCTACTGGGTTTATTACACTCCATCCAGTGTTCAAAGAGATCGGGCCTCGGTCCAACTGGCTCATCCCAAGCTTTCCTGCAGTGGGATATAATCCATGCTGGATCCTTGGGGACGCTGGAACACCAAATTCCATTATTCAACTAAAAAAATCTCAGAAAAGAAGCAGCAACACCTTATAAAGCAAAAACTTCTGTGGTCGGGACGGGGAACGTCACCAGAAAAAGGGTGAGCCACCACCACTATAGAACGTTAGCGAATGCCAGCGCTCACACCAGAACGCAGCCAGCCGCCCGAATTCACTCTCCTAACGTGCCCGATCTGACAGCAGCGTTCGATTCGAACTCCAAGCTATTGATGACTTCGCCATTTAAACACGTACAATCTAGAAACATGTATAAACTTGCTCTAATAAATTCAATGTAAGCATATAAATGTTCATTTCTATTCAATTAACAAGCATTGACATACTTGCAATACTCATACAAAATCAGGATGAATATCATGATACACCAGTTAGGATTTTTTACTAGACTTTTTACCCTTCCAATTTGTGTAATACTGTAAAAACCTATAATGTTTATTACCGTAAGGTAATTAGTAAAAGTGTCAAAGCTATTAGAGCTAATGCACTTGAAGCAGTAAAATACGCGGTCTAACCAATTTTTCCAATTCCGCAGAGTAGGAAAAAATCGATTCACCAGCGCGAGCATACGGGTATTCAATTTCACTCTTTAATTTTTTAAGATTTTTCTTGTGTAAAAGTATATAAGGAATTCTTGGACAAAATGATTTACCAATAATTATCGGTAAATCATTTTGTCCACAACCACTTATGAGTTTTATTATTTGAAACCGACCTCTTATGGAACAATGTCAGTGTCTTCTTCAGGGTTGTATCGACGGTACACACATTTTATAATAATAATGAAAATGATTAAAAAACAAAACTTTTGAAAAAAAAAATCACAAAGTTGTTGTTTCCAATATGAAAAGTACGAAAATCAAAATTTTATTTAAAAATCCATTTCACCTCGCTTCAATCCCTGCAACTGACTTGTCCAAAACCTACTTGATAGATAGACCGTGAAAAGATAAGTCCTTTGCTGTACCCTTAGAAACCTTCATCACGGCAAACATTGCGTACTTTATAAATAGAGATGGATAGGTATCCAATCTAAACTTATATTTAGATCAAATTAAATTAGATTAGATTAAATTAAATTATTATCAATTTCGATGTCTGCCTTGTCGGTCCTTGCAACTTGCTGGAATTAAAACTTTAGATAATTAGAGAAACATGCAATCAGCGCGTCGAAATTACACGTTCTTGTCATTTTTATATTATTATATTTAGTTTTAAGTTAAATCGAGTAGTGAATTTAAAAAAACAAATGGCTTTCTATTCATGAATTTTCAGCTTCAAATCCTGTGTTAAATATAGTATTAAATAAAAGAATACTTTCAACGTTTTACGTGGCTTTTAATTAGAGATTAACTACACATTAATTGACAAGAGGAAATGACAACTATATAGAAGAATCTCACACGTAGTGTTGTGCCCATCAATATAGAAGGGAGAAATTTATTATTATTACAACACTCTTACCAAATTGTAACCCTTCTTACAAAAATAAGATACAATTGAAAGTACATATATAAAGTTAACTTTTAAAAGTAGTGAGCACAACATCTGCTTATTTATGTTTAGTTACATAGTAGGTACGTTTTACTTTTGTATGTACATACATTTTTATTAATTAAAAAATACTGAAATGAATCAATTACATGTTTCAAATCACAAACTCTTACCTAACAAAAGTAATGTATATCTTATTGAATTGATAAAATTAAAAATAATCAATTAGGTTTAAACACTCCTATCTTACTTCTTAGGTACTGAAATTTATCTCTAGGTAAGGCTTTAGTGAATATATCAGCATATTGCTCTTGGGTACATACATACTTTAAATTAATTTGTTTATCTGCATATTTTTCTTTAATAAAGTTATATTTAACATCTATGTGTTTGCACCGCTTATGATAGTCCACATTTTTAATCAAACAAATTGCACTTTGATTGTCTATATGTAAAGTCACTGAGTCTTGATGAAATGCTTTTATATCAATTAAAAGCCGTTTCAACCACATAACTTCTTTTGTAGTCGCACATGCTGCCATAAATTCAGCCTCTGTAGTTGATAAAGCAACACTCTGTTGATGTTGTGTTGTCCAGGTTACAGCAGCTCCATTTTTTATACAGACATATCCAGTTAAAGATCGCCGTGTGCATGTATCTTTCGCATAATCTGCATCACTATAAGCTTGTAGTTGATTGCTTTGGTGCGATGTGTAACACAAACCATAGTTTTGTGTTTCTTTTAGGTATTTCATAATTTTCTTCACAACATTCCAGTGTGTGTGATTATAACAACTTAAATATCGACTCACCAGACTGACTCCATATGTGATATCAGGTCTGCTTACAATAGCTAGGTGCATTAAGGATCCAACAGCTTCTCTATAGGGTATATCCTTGTCTGGTGCAGCTGAGTTCTTTTCTAGTGTAGTATGAGGATCTACTGGAATAGTATTACAGTTGGCATTCTGCATATTAAATTTACTTAATAATCTCTTAATATAGTTTGCTTGATGAATAAATATACATCCTTTAGACTTTTCTATTTGAAGGCCTACAAAGTTCTTTGGCTCACATATTTTAATATTAAAATTCTTGTTTAATTCACATATGACTACGTCTAACGATTCTCTTAAGCTTGACAGTAGAAGGCCATCATCTACATACAGTAGCAGGTATACTAAATTATTGTTTACATTACCAATGTAAACACATTTATCGGCATGACTGCTTTTAAAACCAAATTTCTTATGTAAACTATCAAATTTTTGGTTCCAGCATCTTGGAGCTTGTTTAAGGCCATATAGTGAACGATTGAGTTTACTTACCAGATTTGATGATGTATCTAAACCTTCTGGTGGTGCCATGTATATGTCCTCCTTTATATCTCCATACAAGAAAGCAGTTTTTATATCAAACTGAATCATCTCTGAGTTGTGTTGAACTGCCTCTGAAAGTAAAACTCGAATCGAATCATACCTAACTGTAGGTGAGAAGGTTTCATTGTAGTCTATTCCTTGTGTCTGTGAGCAGCCCTTGGCACATATCCTGGATTTATATAGCGGACCAGATGGCAGGTCTTTTATTTTAAAAACCCATTTAGAGCCAATTATCCGTACTCCTGGTGGTTTATCCACTAACTGCCAGGTTTTATTTTCTGTATGCGCCAACAACTCATCTTTGATTGACTCCTTCCATTTTGCTGCATTCACATTATGTGCAGATATTGCTTCACTATATGTCTGAGGGGCGTCCTGCTGATCTGAACTGCCATCTGTACATATATAGGTATTATAAGTATTACTTGCTTTATTCATTACATTCTTTGATCTTGTTGTAACATTTGAATAAATATCTTTCAGGTCTATTGATTCCTCTGGTTCATATAAAGATCCTTCATCAGAGTTGAAGGACTCATCGGTAGTTATATTTTGATCAGAAGATTCTAGAGTTGATTCGCTATTAATAGATTCATTATTGTGCATAAGACTGTCTGAGGTAGATTCTGACAACGGCAATTTAATGTAATTTCTCATAACTGAATTTTCTAAGAATATTACATCTCTACTGATTAACACTTTCTTAGTTTTAGGATCAAAAAGTCTGTAACCTTTGGTCTGTTCACTGTAACCTATGAATATCATTTTAGTCGCTTTTGCATCCCATTTCTTAACCTTTTCTTTTGGTGTATGAACCATTGCTTCACATCCAAAGATTTTTAAATTACTAATATTGGGCTTCTCACCGGACCAGATTTCTTCAGGAGTTAGAAATGCCAGTGCTCTGGTTGGACAGCGGTTGGTGATGTAGGCTGCTGTCGAAACTGCTTCTGCCCAATACTTCTTCTGTAATTTAGCATTTAATAGCATACATCGAGCTCGTTCTAATAGTGTTCGATTCATTCTTTCCGCTAGCCCATTTTGTTGGGGCGTGTAAGGTGAGGATGTTTGATTAATAATTCCACATTTTGTTAGGAAAGATTTAAAGTCATTACTTAGATATTCTCTACCATTGTCTGTGCGTAAAATCTTTATTGATAAATTAATTTGTTTTTCTACCATGGCCTTAAATTCTTTGAATTTATCAAAAACATCTGACTTATTCTTTATTATATAAGTAGTTACTTTCCTGGAGAAGTCATCGATGAAGGTGACGAAATAGTGCGCTCCTCCCAGTGACTGGACTTCCATGGGGCCACAGACGTCAGAGTGTATGAGCTCCAGCAAACGTTTAGCTCTGGATCCTTCTGAAGGGAATGGATTTCTTGACTGCTTTCCCTCTAAACATGAAATACATACACCTTTGTCATTGTTTTCAATTTTCACTCCAGTACTTTCAGATAATTTGTTTAGATCTTCAAAATTCAAATGTGCCGCCATTCTTTGATGCCATAAGTAGCCATCATTTCTTGCAGTTGTAGATATGTATGCTGGAACACTTTGTGTATTGAGCCTGTACATATTATTTGTTAACTTTGCATTTGCCACTTGTAGATTATTTTTGTTAAATATCCTGCAACCATCTTTGTCAAATTTAACTTGACAGCCATTTTGTATGATTTGACTTACAGAAAGAAGGTTGGTGGCTAGTTCAGGAACATAAAGAACATTCTGAACTCTTATAGTTTCAGACTTGCCATTATTCATAACATGTAGATTTACTTTACCACATGCTTTCACAATAAGTTTCTTATCATCAGCCACTTTGATAGTGTTGACCGGAGGTGGTATTTCATCATAAAGCCAGTCACGGTGCATTGTTAGATGCATTGATGCCCCTGAATCTATAAACCATCCATTGTCATTCGTTAATGAGGCAGAAAATACGGCCACATAGCCCGAGTTGTCATTAGATTTATGTTCCTTCTTTTTATTCCTGCAATTCTTACTTATGTGTCCATAATTGTTGCATATATAGCACCTCGGACCTTTGTTGGGTTTGTTTGTCTTTTCTGAAGCTTGTTTGGATTTCTGCGAGTTAACTTTGCTTTTGTTAACATACAGCGCAGCAGTATCTGACTTTCTAACATCTTGCAGAAGCTTTGTTTTAACAGAGTCAGCCGTAATTACCAAACCCGAGCTTTCTAATGCCATAATCATTGGTTGATACAGATCTGGTAACCCTGCCAGTAGTAAGGTTCCCAGCCATTCATCATTTACCATAAATCCTATATTTCTCAATTTATGAGCAGTAGTCATTATTTTATTTATATAATCTTCAATGTTTTGGCATCCATCTAACATGGTAGTTATCAGATCTCTCAACAGCCACTTGATCACTTATAGGTTAAAACGCACAACTCTTTTTGATTTTACTATTATTAATTTCGACTTTTTTTTAAAAAAAAACTTATTTTGCATTAATTACGTGGGTCTGGGCCCATAACCTGTTAAATATAGTATTAAATAAAAGAATACTTTCAACGTTTTACGTGGCTTTTAATTAGAGATTAACTACACATTAATTGACAAGAGGAAATGACAACTATATAGAAGAATCTCACACGTAGTGTTGTGCCCATCAATATAGAAGGGAGAAATTTATTATTATTACAACATCCTGCAATTGTTATGTCCCGAGATTTTTCACGAGAGTATGGCTAGTAAAATTATAATTATTGTTTTGAATTACTTACCGTATTATTTCACGGAGATCACCCGCATTAACGACCACATTTCTTACAGGATCATAGAAACCATCCTCAGTATCGTAGTATCCAGGGGGGATCCTTCGTGTCGGGTTCCTGTCCGTGAGGATAGAACATCCGGCCGGATTCATTCCCATTGTCATCTCGTAATTAAACCTGGAGAGTTGGCAAGTAAGATTGATGAGGGTGAGAAAATCTACTGAAACTCAAACTCATCATCAAATTCAGACAAACGTTTTTGCGTCGACATTCGACGACAGGATTGATCGGCACATTTCGACGTCTATACATTCTATGAAGCAACACAAACGAATGGCTCACTGTCGCCAGTTCGGGCGACAATTACCAGCTTGACTCACATGGACGATTTATTGTCTCCGGCCGTGGCGACAGATTTGTGAACAACCTCCCCTGTATGAAGATGTCCAATAAATAAACAAATGTGCCTTTACACATTTGCAAATTCTTCTTTCTATTCTCCGAATCTAAAGCATGGGCACTAAACTATAGGCGCATACTAAAAGTTTCTTGGATGGACAGATACACGAATTTTTAAGTCCTTCGGCATATTACCATCGTGAAAAGAAAACTTAAGTATCTTAGACATATTAAAAGAAGATCACAGTCTTAACCAGCTCGTCATCCAGTGGAAACTAAAACTTAGCAAGACGCTGCATCTCATGCCTGCGTAACTTGAGGGACTGGTGCCAATGTAACTCCACTGTTCCGTGATGGATATCCTAGTCTAAATTGCCAATATGATCGCCGACCCACGATAGGGAACAAGAATAAGAACCTTAGAACAACAAGCCTAATATCTGTAATGGAATTATTCGTACTTTTAAATTTCCTTCGCTGTAGCAACAGCAAAAGCAATGCTTTCTCTTCATTCTGTCAGCCCCGTATGCTGGCCTGAAGTCTTCGGCATCGATGTCTTGATAATTCTTGACATTATTGATAATTGACAATCGTTTCTTGTCGTCGAGGTTTCAATGACTACTTATAGTCCAAATGGGACACAGATATATATATATATCTGTCACATAAAGTGTAAAGACAGACATTTGTGTCATTAAAAAGACTTCCACGAGAGTTTAGTGTTTGTACTATTTTTCACAGTACAGATGCTTAATTTATGCAAACCAAAGCTGTTATGTTGAGGAATTTGAAAATAAAACTGCGTCTACCCTATTTGTTGATATGGAAAATGGTATCTACCAATATGGTATCGATGGAATTTGGTATGAAGGAAGCGTTATCCTATTCCCAATCTTTTGATATCTGTAAAAGTCCTCACTGTGGAGCTTTTTCAGACCGCAGTAAACAAAGTGATGATATTTTACATCCATTGGATAGATAAGGTACGGAAGTAGAATTAAAAGGCTTCACAGTTTATGCCGCTTTGAAATGTCTCAGACTAGTTCTGGTTTAAATTTCTGAAAGGTTTTAATCATTTTCATAGAGGAAGGCTTATGTTTTTTTTTAAAGATAAACTATGTATTTAAGATAATTTTAAAATTGTTTACTATTAGTGTGATATTCTTATCCCTTAATTAAGGATAAGACGATGTCGGGAATCGGGAGTCTTTATTCAAAAGCGTTCTCTATACACATTTTGATTTCCTAACCCTGTCAAAGAATTGTATTAGGTATGGCAAATGTCGATTAAACGTCAAGTTAAAAAAAACGGGGAATAATTATGCATTAAACTAATATTTGAATGTATTAAACATAATTAATTTGTAATATTCTATATTAATTACTCTCAAATAACCCAACATTTTATGGAAGATGTGTCAGAAATATAGAAAAAATGCAAATCTCCATAAGTCCGCTTCCATAATATTTTTGACTTACAATTTAGAATTTGTATGTATTGTGAATGTTCCACCCTGTATATAAAAACTAAATAAAAATATTTTAGAATAAAGAAGTCAATTTGAGCATATTTTACCTACGATCAGGCAGCTGCGCGTACGTTTCATCATCAGTGAAGGTCAGATCATCGTTGAAGATGATCTGACGCTCGTCCAGAATACCTTTCTCCCATTTACCCTCCACGCGGATCCCGTCAGGATAGTTCAGGACGCCATAGCCATGGAAACGACCATCAGACATGCCGCCTACGTACTCCACTCCTGTAAGTTAATTATCTTTGCATGTTGTTCCTCGTATAAACTATTGTACTTTCTATACGCAACAGTATTTTATTTTCAGACAGTGAAGAAAAAATTGCAAATTGTTAGTACGAGTAGGTACTAAAAAAAACTATGCGAATAATATTGATAATAAATAGGTACCTATATTGGAATAGTGCAATATTAAAATAACTCTCTGATGACACTTAAATATATTTTAAGGTTATCTTATTTATTTAAAAATCATCGCTAGAAACACGTTGGCAGAATTTATTTTAAAAATTTATGAAAATCAGTAGAAGACCAATAGGTTTTTATCATTTTTATTTGAGTTGTTTTGAAACGAATGAATTTTTCATAATCGATATGAGTTACTGGAATTATAATTCAATATTTTGCTAAAAATAAATCAGAAATACTGAAAAAAAAAAATGCAAACTTTGATATTGCATATCTCAACATCTATTTATATTAAATCATGGTTGCGTCAACATTTTCTACTCATTATGAAAGCAGGAATCCACCTGTAAAATTTTTGCTACTAGCTATAAGACGCCTTACATATGATGTATGAACTTAGTAGATATGTCTATACACAATTTTTAGATATGTACGACAAAGGTACTTTTAGGTGTGTATTGTCACATAGTGTTTATCAAAAATGTCTCCACGAAAGCACTAAAATCGTAAAATCATAAAATATACGACTCAGGTATTGACGTTTCACAGATGATATATATTTTGCCGTGGAAACTTGTATCATAATATACTAAGAACAGTAATACGTCTTCATATAAACTGGCCGCTAACCATTAGAATGTATGCGTGCGTGCTCGGCGCCGTGTACGCACGCACTGTGACGCACACATTGACATAGAATATGGGGGCACAAGGCGGCAGTAAGGGCCGTGCCTTCGCTGCCATTCGCGCTCGCAGCCGCCGCTTTAGAAAAAAAATGCGCTTACTGAAAAAAATGCCTTTTTTTATGTTTGTGGTGCTTTACTAAAAAGGTGTGTTGCTTATCACAAAGACTGTGAGTTTTAAAAAGTCTACGTTGATGTTAATCAGCGTTCTTACAATTTAAGTGCAGAAACTAGGTATACTAATTACAGAAATTTTCGGGTTTCGTGTCTACCTTATGCGTCGGAATCTCAGACGCTACGAGTTAAAAGAAAGGGAGTAAAAATAAAGTGACAACCCTAGCGTCAATGCAAGAGTAGGCTAATATGACATGCCGGAGATAAACTACTGTTCTGGTTATACTGTGCTTGTATGGTTACCATTCTTGATAATTCATAAAAACCATTTGTAAGGTTACCGTTTACGAATGTATAACTGCCTCCCCCAGACATGCCAAATTTGTTCCACTGTCCGTCGTAGAAGTCGCTGCCCGGCAGCTTCTCGGCCACCCAGAAGAGGTTCGTGGGCTCGAGGACCGACACTATGGAGGCCATGAAGGATATCTGGAACCCTCTGATGGACTGCTCCCATAGAGTCTCCCGACGGCTCCCGGCGCCGAGGAGTTCATTCTTATCGTAAGATATTTCTCGTATAGTTTCCCGTCGCTTCCCAGCCTCGGGAGTCGTCCGAGGTTCATCTGAAATGTCTTTTGGAGTCTTCCGAGGTTCATCTGAGACGTCTTCTGGAGTCTTTCGAGGTTCACGTGAGATGCCTTGTGAAGTCTTACGCCTGTTGTCCTCTTCTGTGGTCTTTTGTGGACTCGCGTCATCTTTAGACTTCCGTAGCTCGTCCAAATTGTCTTTAGTGTTTTTTTGTACAGTTTTGCGTCGGCTATCACCATCTTTAGTTTTTAGAGACTCATCATTCGCATCGTATTTAGAATTTTGAAGCTCGCTTGAATAAGCTTTGGAAATTTTCTGCGTTGTCTCCCGGTTATCACCTTCGTTGACTTTCTGCGGTTCATCTGAAAAAATAAACTGTTTATATTTTCATCGGTAAACTGATTTTAAAACAACACTCAGCAAAATACGGACTGTAAGATTAAAAGAAAAAAATCGATGTGGCTTAATAAATTTTGAGTTTTAAGGTATTAAAAAGGAAGAATTTAGCAATAAGTACCAAATTAATTTAATTAAAAAGGTCGCATTGACCCTTTCAGTTCCTCTCGCTCCGCAATTTCTGCTCCGTTGGCTTCACTTTTCAAACAACTCAAATACTTGTGAAAATGTTAAGGGAATGGCAACTATTATTACATTATATTGTATATACTACACTGCCAGTACTGATCAGTGCCGAGTACACCACGTAGTTAAATTATTTAACGAAATTCAGACGTATTCTGAAAATAGGACGCTTTCCTATTTTCAGAATACGGTTCCAGCTTTCCTTATGACGCTGAATAAGACTTCAGCGAAACGTCGAGATTTGCTTCTCAGTAAAATATGCGGTTCGTATAAAATATCCGTTTTATTTAACACATAAATATGTTCAACAACCGTAATAATAACCATAACTCTTTAATCATTAATGACCTGTTGACGGTCTGTTTGTTAATGCAGGAAAAGATTATTTTAAACCTTAAAAAAATGCTGAAAAATCTGAGGCAACAATTCGGTCTCCTTTAAAGTTTTTCCGGTTCGCAGTAAGCAAAGTGATGTTAGCAAACGTCTATTAAATGGGTAGGGCACAAGAAGTAGAAGAAGTTACATAATTCAACATCTCAGAAATTGACAAAAAGGTCCGTTATAAAGCTTTCATGGGACTATGGTTTGTCTTGTGGAACGTCTCTCGTTTTTTTATGACGCAACATTGAACTCTAGCCGAAAACAACGGATAATACCGTCTTGTAAAAAGCATCGGCAAAGATGAGTATTCGATGACGTCTAATCGATTTCTCACCGTGAAATTATTTTCAATCCAGCTTTATACGAGGCAAAAAGCGAAATGTCGACTTTGTGGCAAAAGGAACGGCTGACTGGTACAGAATTACCAAAATCCTTAAGTAATATGGCGCCTCTCCGATAAAAATGATCGATCCAAAAAGATGATTATTCGAATTTTTTTATCTCTTTACATCACCATTAATAATATAATCAAAACGCTGAAGACTGTCAAGTAAAATTAAAATATTTTTAAACTCGTCATCTTAAAAAATGTAAGAATAAAAATGATTATTATTTTAAAATACGAAACATGTAACTAAAAATGCTAAAAAAAGATTGGAAAGACTATTATCGTTCCTCATAAAAACTAGTGCAGCATTTTATTTTAGGCCCTTGAATGTGGAATGCAAAATTACTTTACTGCAAAATAAAGCTACGAGAACAGATAATATTACAACATTGTGGTATACATTTTTGAAATCATCACAGGAAACATTTCGGGAGAACTTAGCGGAAGAAGAATTTTAGAAGTCTAACTTTGAAAAAGCTTTGAACGGAAAAAGTAATGAATATTTTTTCATGAAATGCATGAGAAATTGAAACCAAACCCGGTTAAATTTGCATTTAAAATACTTATTTAGGAATAAGAATCATCCCAATATCTATCTGTACATGCGTGTATTCTATTATAACAATAAAATGTAAAAAAAAAACAGAAAATTAAAAAAACAATGCAAACGTCACATCATGGCATTAAATATAACTAGAAATACATGGAAGACAATATCAGGATTTTGTACTTCAAAAGACGCAAAACCTTCATTCATTCAATACATTGGTCTTTCATTACCTCATTAGTAAGCGTAACCTAGAAACACGTGGAAGACAAAAAAATTTGACACATAAGGTCGCCTGTGTGTTTTAACTTTCCTCACAATTTAGGTGTATAATATATAGAGGTATTTAAGGTAGCTAACCTCAAAACTAAAATTCACGATATTAAGATGCGTTTGCGTTCATTTCCATGTAATCTAGGTGCATAATATAAAGATGTATCTAAACATGTTTCACCTGTCAAATCATTCGGTCGAAATGTCAAAATTCAATGTCGATATGACTTGCCAGGAGTAAAAATATAATTGATTGAAGAAAATATGTATTTCGTTATTTCTAATCAATAAACGTCATCTTCGTATTAAATAACGCATATAATATTTCTACACATTATCATCCGGGGGCGTAGTCTCCAACGTGCTGCTTCCCATTTGCTTGGAAGACGAAGGTCGATTCCACGGGCGAAGAGTGTCCACTGTACAGTGACTCGGTGGTGCAACTTTCGTCCTCATTCACAGCCTCCAGAAGGGCTCGAACATCAAAATCCGAAGATCAACCCTTTCCAACCGACAGACATATCGTCTAAACTGATATCACCGGTTTGGAGCAAATAAACCACTCCGACATGCCCTTTTGCTAATCGATCATTCGCTGAAAGGATCGCGAAAGGAAATGGCTCGGCAGTTTATTTGTTTGGAAAAATAACAGACAGAAGTTAGTGATATACGTATACATAAGAATATAAACAGACAGCATCGAACATGTTACCTTATATCCTAGTATATTTCACATAGACGATAATTTTAAAATATACATAATAATAATAAAAATAAATAAAAATTAAAGACAAGTGTATATATGCATGGTTTTTGAAACGCATTTTAATTTCCTAACCCTATTAAAGGATTATATTAAATTATATATTAAAGAATTATATTGCAATTAAATCTCAAATAAAAAAAATTTCGCGTAAAAACGACGGATAATAATTATGCATTAACATAACATTATCCGCCACATTGACGAACGAGAGACAAATTACTATACAGGAAATGCGAAATTACAAATGTTGATAGAAAGTGGCGGAGATAGCACGAGATTACATAGAAGCTTGACCACGACTGATGACACATAATACGTCGAATTATGATAAGTATTAATTCGATGAACATTTGTAATAGAGAGTTAAGTAGCTGATGAATACAGAATACAGCACTAAGCAGGGCCGCCTGGACAATTACGGGGACCCAGGGAAACAGAAATTTCAGAGAATTAGAAAATATGAAAATTAAAATGTACACATAAATGATAAAAACAAATGGGTAACCTTTAAATTATTTTTGACGACGACCTCGATTCTAATGGCCGGTGTCCACTATGATGAGATAAATCTCAGAGATTTTGATCTAGACCTCAGTTTTAGATTAACAAACTAACTAACTAACCATCGCGTCGTGTCCCAATAGGTACTGGCAGAGAGGATAGAATGCCACATTATTCTATATATTTTATTAAATAGAGATGTTATTTATGTTAGTATATAACCACTAAAAATTATTTTTGTTTACCAGTTTCGAGACGTAACTCGTCTCTTCGTCAGGACAACTACTACACGCATAGAAATATCACTAAACACTGTAGTATCATTTACACACCAACACCTTCACAAAATACTCTTCACATGCGTGTTACTCTAACTAAAGGCTAACATGCACTTTAGTCTTTATATTCATAGCCATAACATAAATAACTTTTTTTTTAAATGTCTGACCAAGTTAATGCTTCAAATATTTACATAATATTTTTATCCAGTTTTTCTCTCCGTCACTCGATAAGCCCATGGCTGAGCATCCTAGACAGTTTCAAGAGCTCCAAGTACTTGCCAAAAGCCCCCACTCTTCGCGATTCTGGGCCTCGTTTAAAGCGTGTTGTATGTAATGGTTTAAGTATGTCCATTTTATTGTAGATCCACCATCCTTGTACATAATCAACAATTTCTCAGGGTTGTCTTCATCTCGTCTTAAAACCCAAAACTACCAAAAATATCTGAAAAAAGCGCGGCAAGAGTCCGGGGCCCATTTCGCCCTTTTCCCACCCCCTGAAGGCGGCCCTGTCCGTGTTGCGTTAACTTTCGGTATCGGGCGGTCAGCCTCTCCGATTCACACGTTCCCCTCGCGCCGTGAGATCCGAGCTGATTTAATAATATGATGTAAATGATGACAGACAATGGCGCTATTACTTCCAGGCGACCTTTCACTTGAGCAATCGCGTCTTCTTACATAACCCGATCTCGAACCATCTCGAACGGCGCAAATTAGTGGCTCACCATCGATGCTTCCAGTCTTGCAACTGCCGTACCCGCCACTTTGGTGGGCGGCTGGTAGCCCGAGCATAATTGAGCAGGCTGAAGTGAAAATCAAGCAACCAGCGAAAATGCATGTATGAACAGGGAAGTTAGCTTCTAAAAATACTTTTGAAAAATTTTGAATCAATAATGGTATCTTTGTAAAAACATGTAAACTCGACTAAACTAGAGTTTTACAAATTGCAAAAGAAGTGGAAAATATTACATACTGGTATTAAAATTAAAAATAGTATTATCACGAGGGTTTGAAACCAAAAGAAGTCAAATCCTCTCGAAATTTATCACACTGTTATATAGGCAACAACACTATGGGTACGCTCCACAAGTCTCTCGTAAAATCTCGAAGGATCTAAAAAGATTTTATTACCCTATAAATAGAGGGGCGTCACGAGACGCGGAGTCAGTCATTTGTGACGTTTAATGTGTGCGACATTCCAGTGATAAAACTATACCAAACAAAAACCAACCCAATGCGGTCCGTCTTGTTTAACCGAGTAAAATATCGGGCGAGTACCTACGTGAGCGATTTAAATAACGTGCGAAAATTAAACAGAATATTCGAGAAAGTTATCAATGCAATTGAATAATTGGACTAGAGTAAATTAGTGCGACTATAGAAACAGAGTAATAATAAGTAGGTGAATTGTAACAGGGCTCCAATTTTATTTATGTCCAGCGACTTTTGTCTAATTTAATAAAAAAAAATGTGTTTCCGTTTGCCTCTCACAGTCACGTCCTGTGACAATATTAATGGTGTCTTTAACAAAAATTTAGTAAGTGTTCGTCGTCGGTGTTCACTCAGCAAAATGCAAGGGCAAGTCATAAATTATCTACACTTTTCATTCTACAATTTATTTACACAAAGGTAGGAGTTCAACATGTACATCATTTTTCTACATATATAGGTGACCTCCTTTGCTATTACAATTCGTCCGACGGTCCATAAGCTTGCGTATTTCTTTCAAGAAAAATGTTTTCAGTTGTTGTTTCTGCTCTCTCTGCTTCCTGTTCCTCCTTGGTACAAACTGCTAGTGGAGCGGACATGTTTACGTTAAAATAGCAGAAAGGCAAATGACGCGATTGGAATCAAATTACACACATTCGAACGCAGTTGTAGTAATTTTAATAATGCATGCGCAGAAGGCGGTACGAAAATCTTAAAGGTGTTTTATGTCGCAAGTGCAAATAATTTTTGACTCACCCTCGTATCTAATTATTGTTAGCCAAAAAACTCTAATAATTAAAGAATTCATGGAATAATGAATGACCATGGTATTCGAATACATCACAGAATATCCATTAAACATACAGACATGTATTTCAGAAATCCGTGTTGTGTATAATTTGATATCGTTGACCTGCAGTAAACTAATTACGAGAGTGAATGCGCCAGTCAAAATGGTTAATTAAGGAGTAAATAGAACTAATTATTAATCAGAGATGAGAAAAACAGAATTAATTAGGTTGAGGTTAGTTCAGGATTATATTATTTAATAAAAATATAAAACAAAACAAATGCCTCCTTACAACGATGGCAAGCAACCACCTCAAAATATCAAAGTTAACAAAAAAAATTAGGAATTCAATTCTAATAAAGCGTTATATGATGATCAAGAATGGCGATGTTCGAATGTTCAGTTAGTTACATATTAATAAATACATGTTTCTAAAATTTACTTTATATTAAAAAACGTGTAGTAGTATGTAAAAAATAATAACATAAAATTTTTTTATACAGTCTATATATTGTCTTTGGTAGATAATATCTGAATAAATAATCAAAAATCAAATACATTCCATTCTAGAGTCAACAAAAAGGAATGTTATTTGACTAGATTGACATTGTCAAAGGCAATTAAAACTAGCATTCAAGAAGAAGTCTAAATATCAAAAAGCTATATGATATGCAATGCACTGAAGATTTTCAATAAAACGCTAAATAATCTGAAAAAAACAGTTACAAAGTATGTGTTTATTTTAGATAGGTAGGTACAAAATAAATTGGTGTATGTATACAGGTTGTATCAAAACCTTTTCGTTCCACGAAGGGCTGACAGATCAAATCATGACTGACCAGAATGCAAAATATGATCATAGTAAAGAATCTTTTTTTTTCGAGATATTAGTAATTTTATGAATCGCTTTAAAATCGACACCGTAACTCAAAAATTCAATATTCTGAGATCCTATTTTTTACTACGCAACTGTGAATAGCCAATGAACAGCCCTCTAAGGGATGACAAGTGGTTTTGGAACAACCTGAATAATTACTTATGTTATATTTTAAGAATAATGAATAAATTAAAAAACTAGCAAATTGAAAAAAAATACATTACAAATGAACTAATCTAGAATATGAAAAATAATGTATGCTCGTGTCATGGCGTAAAGACACTGTTTTTTCCACCACCAAATTTTGTAATACGCTGTAAATATGAGCGCGTAAATGACACAAAAAATAACTAAATCATGCGATTTCTGAATAAAAATTTCAGACATTTTCCTAAAGTCTTTTCAGCGCCGTCTATTTCATGTTGGGCAAAACACAACCTTCTTTTAAACGACAAAGACTAACTTCTGTTTCACAACCTGAAAGAACGGGCGCACGTTGACAGCTTCAGTGCGTAACAGGTGAAATATTTATTAACACGCAGAAATGTTTCACACGATACATTTTTAAAATCGTTTTAAAAAAGTGTGGCTCGAACCGGTAACACATATTTCATGAAACAAATATAAAATTTCACGGTCCATTACTGAAAGGTATGAGAATAGTTTGTGCACGCGTGGTGGTCGCGTTGTGCGACTGAATGTCGTCACGACTTTCAGATATCATATTTTATTTAACTTTATTTAATTAAGGAAAAATAGGTAGGCCCATAAATTTATGCATAATGTTAATTATTACATTAACTAGTTGTAACCCAAAAGCAAGTCAAAAGTAACTATTTACTTATTTATAGCCGGCACCCATGAAATAGTAATAGTGACTTATCAAAATATTTTAACTTTTTTTTTATATATATTTTTATGGTACTATTTTAAACCCTCGCGATTATGCTGGGCGGAACATGGAATGGTTCGCGTTTTTTCTAAGCCCTAGTATACATTTATAGTATCTTCGTGTCGGTCCAGGAGAGGCGGCGTTAGCAACATGCGTTAAGCGGCCGGTTCGGGTTTGCTGGCCCGAGGTTCAAGCCCCATCTCCGGCCGTTTAATTAAATTTTTTTAGCCGTGAATTCGAACGAAATTACGGACTGACAGACAGAAGGACGGACGGACAGACGGACAGACAACGAAATTATTATTAACGCCGTTTCAGACGAAGTCATTCATATCCACGCTGCGACAAGACTAGAATGCACAAAGCTACAAAATCACACAATGAGGTTTCCTGTGCCTTGGCAAACGTTTTGAATAATATCGTTCGCCAAAAAAAGTGTTGACTGTATATTTTAGCCTTGTTTCAGTGAGAAGATAGTATATCGATGTTGCAATTGAATATATTTTCCTCCTCAGATTCATAAAACAGCTTGAGATCATTTTTGACCATAATATTGATTAGTTTTTGATGACATATTTATTATTTAGTCGCTCTTCACTTGTAAATAATCCAAGGCTTGGATGTGTCTGTTGTAGGTATCAGATGCACAATAAGATGATGAAAGGGTCCATCACAAACGATTACCCCCTCCATTTTATCTGAATGGTTTTTCAATCCTATTACGCAAGTTGAGTTTACCTGATGTTGCATTGAAATTAATGCATTGACTATTCAATCTAGGTTTATGCACAAAATCATGCAATCATGAAAGCAAACATTATTGCGAAGCAGCTTGATATTTCAATAAAACTTAATCAATAAATGCATACATTTACAATCGATGACTTGGTAATACGAAAATATATATACAAATTGCGTTTTAAAGTTCAAAATTCCATATGTAGTTAGTTTTTGAGATGAGAAATCTAAACAAAAGTTGTATCCATAAAGAAATATTTTCCTAAGAACAATAGGAAGCGAAATAATCTAAAACTTATGACATTAGATCGAAGTTAAAAAATTAACAAGCTACTCATACCGGAGTTACAGGTTCGATTCCTAGTGAATGATGCTTCCATTTGATTTTCACGAATCTGGATTCCTTTATGATGTGTTTTGCTTTATGGCCTGTTGTATAATATATAATATGTATAAAAAATTATAAAAATCCACATTACTGATATTTTTTTAACATTATTATGAAACAATATAATGAGTTTTTTTATGTACCTATCTTCATTTTTTATTCTATTTTTTATTGATGGAATTAAGTATGCAGAAATACTCTATTAATACAACAACCGGAAAATTTCAATGTGCTTTCTTTAATCTTACTATCATTAAAATTTTTACAGTTTAGGTTTAAATTTTTTATGTACTAGTTATAAGATCCAATAAATAAATAATCTAGAAATACTTGAAATTTGGAAAAGTGTTAAACAAAATTTTTGCACAACCCATTATTGAATATTTTTCCACTTAATATTTCATCCATAATTAAGACCTCCGACCCCCACCCCTCCCCTCACCACCCCTTCGCCGTAACACACTTGCATTGTTTATCTTTTTCAATTTTAGTACACAAACTATCCTGAAGAAGAGAACATTGTTCTCGAAACATGTAGATTTTGTACCTAATAAAGTGGTGAAAACAAAGTGATTTGTGTTTTATTTTAATATAAATGAAGATTCATTTGGGTATTTAATATGTCTTCGTTTTATTGTAACTTATTTAATTGTTATTACTACATTATAATGGTTTCATTATGTTATTTACTACTCATAACTATTTCATAGCTTCGTTATATTCACTTTTTCCATTCTATAGCTACTGTTCCTGTCTTCTATTCTTTATTTGTTCTTCTTATTGTTTGTATGTTTCAAATTTATTTCTATGCGAAATATGTTAGGACACGGGTTAACATGTTCGATCAGTTGTAGCAAGATGGACTAAAGTAAAAGTTCGTTTAAAGCATAGATTTTTGCGTTGTCCACCAAACAAACAACCCGTTTCCGTAAAAATCTATGCTTTAAACGAACTTTAATTTTAATCTATGATGACCGGGCCTTTTTCATACATGTCATTAATTGTGTCTTTTATTTTCGAAATAAATAAAGTAAATACTGCAACTTGGTCGCCAATCTTCAGTAAAAGACAGAAGATGAAGAAGAACCGAACCAAATAATGGAATAACCGAACGATGAACTGCCCCAGATATCCTGAGTAAAGTGAAAGCAAGGAGGCCGCAGAAGGCAAAACGTGAAGCGAGAGTAGATAGGTAATACAAGACAGACCTGCAAGAGGTCGGAGATAACCCAGCAGACCAAAATCAGATGTCAAGGGATGGATGGTGCTCTATTGTGACTCGACTGGAAGTCATGGAAGTCATGGACTTCTAATTCCCATGAGGCCGCAAAAAAACGCCGTTGCACCGGTTGAGATCGGCAGGAGACATGGCTAAATTAAGGTATAAGAAATCTACGAATGATCCTATAGATTATTACCTTTCCATCGAAACATTTAGGATAATAATGGTAACTCCTCCACATTAAATTGATTTCAAATGAATAAAGTAAATATCGAGGGTAGAAAGCCGAAAGGGCGGTAGTGATTATTTCGAACTTTACATGAGAGAAAAATAAACTTTATTCAATGTGATTTTGTCAATTGAAATTGGTGTTTCGTTGCCAATCCTAAATTATTTCATTTCTTTAATTACTAAACGATTTCTATATTTGTTAATCCATCGTTTAGTAATTAAAGAAACATTGACAAAATCAAATTGACAGGACTTACTTTAACTCTCCTGTAAAGTTCGAAATAATCACTTTTGGCTTTCTACTCTCAATATTACTATTATATAATGAGAATTAATGATTTTATTAACCAATCTCCGTCTAACTTCCCATTTAACTTTATGATCATTTTGTAGAATACATATATGTACAAAATTATGAAGCGAATCATTGGAAAAAGCCTTAATTATGAATATATGTTTCATTAATAATGAATAATTACGTAATACTAGGCCTACAAATCAAATATTTAAAATATTTTCAGGAAATTGACGTACCTGTCATTTTTCGATTTGTCATTCAATTCAAACCACTTTTTCATTTAATTGAAAACAAAAGAGTTACCGTATTATTTGAGATAAGCATGTATACTTTAAATGCATTTATAATCGAAAGGTTTTGGCTAGATAGGTACCTAATAATGAGCTATTTACAGCATTTTCGGCAATGCATTTACAATTTCATGGTATTGCCGTGTTGCAGCAATTTCCGTTTATCAGTGTGTTGATAAATCACATTGAAATACGAATATTTTTTTCAACTTTGTTCAGAAAGCATTAACAGTTATGTCAGTTATATAAGACTATTAATTCAAAAGGCTTCTTCATATTTTTTTGGAAAACTTTAAACATTAAATTGTACATACCTACCAGTTAAACCATATTACAATACGGAATAGTAGGTTGAGGTGGAACATATAAAGGTAATTTAATTTTCAAGCTTTTAAATTCACAACTATCACACTGATTAACTATTAAAAGAATTATCTATGTTTCCCTATTTTACACAAAAATATTGCATTACTACAAATACAAAAATAATATTTTAATCTAACCAAAACAGAAAAACACTTCGTAGTCATAGTAAAAAAACTAATAATATGAAGTACAAATATAACTAAATTCCACAAAACAGCCACTATATACCATTACATACACATACCTAGGCATTAATTATTTTAATAGTCTGCCAGTAAATATAAAAACCCAAAATACTTGTATCATATTTAAAAAAGATATAAAAAAAAAATATTTGAGGAATTAAAATACTGTCACGGGATTGTGGGTGTGCGAAGTAATTAATAAAATAATAAATTTGAAATTGTATTAATTAATCACTGGACATGAATTTAATCGGGGCACCGTTCTTTAATTTACACCAATTTCATAATTCGCACTAATTATCTAATTTTGTAATTTGTTGATTATTTCTTAATGTTTCTGTTTTATTAGACGAAAAGCGAAAATAAATTCAAAATCTCAGCGTGGATTCATTATTAATTAACGAACAGACCATATTTAGGAAGTAAATAAATACCCTAAATACGTCAGTACAAGATTTTCTCGTTTGCAGTACTCAGCAGTTTTATTGCTGTCGTACAATTATTATTTTTTATATGCAACGATAAATTTTTGGTTTTAATTTTAAAAGTAAGTGTCACTCGAAAGCGAAATAAAATATTCATTTGAAACTTTAATGTGTAGTGCCTTATTTGATACTTGCAACCTAATCCATTTGATTTCATTAGGGCCCTCAACCATACCGGAGATCTGGCTTTGAAAGAATCGTAAATAACTGCAGTATTCTTCAATTACGCCGTAAATAACGTCAATAAATATACGCACTATACCGCATTACAGTGGTATTATTGCACCAGAGTGATTTTTTTTTTTGAAGTATAGCTACAAACATTGAATAAATGAAACATTTTACTATTTTTCATATTAAACTTGCTTGAAACTTACGATGAGTCGTAGAACTAACTTCTCTGTCTCCAGCATCCGATCACTTGGTCAATAGACAAATAGATCTCTTACTGCTGCACCACATCATCTCAATTCAATCATGATAAAAAATCTTGTATTTAAAAATGATAAAAAATTAGTGTGTGTAGTTATATACACGCGTTAGAAATCATACTTCTTTGGCACACATAAAAAACCATGGATTAAAACAATACTTAAACAAAAAATATTTAATTAAAGTGGTGAAAATAAAATTATTTTGATTTCGTATAATTAAATTAATATGTCACCACAAACCTTCATTCAGAAGAACAATTGTTCTTCGAAAAACTTAAACATAAAATATACAAATCTAAAAATATACATTACCACGACCATAGCAACTCCCTCTAAGGTTTCGCAACTGAAGTCGTCATCTTCATTATTAAAAGCTGATGCGAAGAATCGCAGAGTAATTACAAGGTTTTACCAGCGGACATTCCCAAACTAATGACATTCTGCCAAACGCAGTCAAACATCGACAATAACACGAAATACAGAATTCTGTACGAGAAGCCCCTTATTGGCATTTTGATGACACAGCTGAAATCGTAATTCCATAAACAGTTCTAATTTTCAATTCAATAACCAATCATTCGTCAGCTTTTGAATTGGGTATCTTTATAATTGGTAGTCGATTGAAGATGATCGATAATACATTATTTATATTACTGAAACACTAATTTCAAGTTAATAAATTTTTGACAGTTGCGCATCAACCATAAACAATATAATGAAATATACGTATATTGATGCACGCGTATTTTATTTCTGGGTACTAAAATTTCACTTTAACAACTAACTTCAGGGTCTCGCATTTCCGCTACATGCTGCGCACGCGCAGTTAAAATTTTATCCTCAATGCGCCAAAGGAAGTATCATTTTTTAAACACTAAATCTGCACAGGCATGTTAACGAAATAATTTGTCAGTCGAAAGAATGGTCACTTTATTGAAATTAAAAATATGAATAATCTCGCAATATTACGTCATAATAAATGCGACCGCGGATGTGGAAGGCTATTAAAAGAAGCTGAATATAAATTGCCCATCTTAAATACAAAAACAACACATTCGGTAAAACATTATCAATCGCAGACGCCATAACTTGTCGCGCTGTAGAAATAGAATGCAGCTTTTTACATGCATCACTTTTCTTCACTCTTTGTGAAACAAATTTATGCTTGGCAATTTCTCGCCGTGTTCACAATTCCATG
>JADDOH010002528.1:0-52453 GCA_016648135.1 Agrypnia vestita | reverse complement strand
TGGCAAATTAGATCTCAAATATATTCTCTTTGGTTAGGAATTCCAAATCCAAATTTATACAGCTATTTACTCATGTATTTGTGTTTTGAAAATTATAATTCATTTGTTTTTTCCTCAATTGTTTTTTTCTTTGCGTCACTCAGTTTACAAAATGAAAAACTTGAAATATCGCGTTATTTACGAGTACGAGTTCCACCGTGGCACCAGTGCTGCAGAAACGGCTCGAAGGATAATGATGTGTATGGCGACGGTGCCGCAAAAGAAAACACAGTGCGTTTTTGGTTCCAACGTTTTCGTTCTGGAAATTTCGACCTGCAGAACAAGCCCCGTGGACGGCCGGAGACCAAAGTTGAAAATGAAGAATTGAAGGCTATTGTGGAAGCGGATCCATCGCAAACCACATCCGAGTTAGCTGCAGGCTGCGATGTTAGTGATAAAACTGTTTTAATCCACTTGAAGCAATTTGGTAAGGTGAAAAAGCTTGAAAGGTGGGTACCTCACGAATTGAGTGAAGCAAATCAACAAACGCGCGTGGACTGCTGCGTTGCATTACTCAACCGGCACACTAATGAAGGGATTTTAAATCGAATCATTACCTGTGATGAAAAGTGGATCCTGTACGATAATCGGAAGCGCTCATCGCAATGGCTGAACCCTGCCGAACCAGCCAAACCATGCCCAAGCGAAAATTGACTCCAAAAAAGTTACTTGTGAGCGTTTGGTGGACTAGTGCTGGTGTCGTTCACTACAGCTTTCTTAAATCTGGCCAGACGATTACGGCAGATGTCTATTGTCAGCAACTGCAAACCATGATGGAAAAGATAGCTGATAAACAACCGAGGCTGGTTAATCGCTCTAGGCCACTGCTGCTTCATGATAACGCTAGACCACACACTGCACAACAGACGGCTACCAAATTAGAGGAGGTTCAATTGGAATGTCCAAGACATCCACCGTACTCTCCGGACCTTGCCCCAACAGATTACCATTTTTTTCGAAATTTGGATAACTTCTTGCAAAGGAAAAAATTCAACTCCCCTGGGGCAGTCCAAACCGCCTTCAAAGATTTTATTGATTCCCGTCCGAATGGTTTTTTTAGTAAAGGGATCGATGAACTACCTATGAGATGGCAAAAGTGCATAGATAGCAATGGTACATACTTTGATTAAATAAATATATTATAATAAAAAAAAATCGGCTTTATGTTCCTCCCATACTAAACGTCAATTTCATATGTAAGGACCTAATATTAATATAGAGTATACTCACAAGTTTACAATTTCAATAACACAACATTATCTTGAATTATTATATTTTCTATGATATTTAAAATGAATTAGATGAATCAATTGGGTAGATTGAAATTGTGGTATCACTGTTCCCTAGCAAGGCAATATTTCGAGTTCATATCTGGCAGTAACCAATTATTTTTTCATTAAATAGATATTTTGTATATATTCCAATTGATTCATCTAACTTATTTTAATACCATATCCTCCATTTATCAACTTTGCATAATATATAAATATTATGTACATGTTACAGTTTTATATGATTTAATGAAAAAAATATATATATTGTCATGGGACGTTAATGGAAATTAATTTAGTTTAATTTATTACCAAAAAAGTCCTGGACACGAGTTAAATTATAGTACCATTCTTAATTTTATATACTCTAAATATCTTCCGAATACTCCACACTTATTAATGAATTGTTCCTTAATTCACACCAATTAACGCTGTTTTTATTGCCTAGATCACTTCTGACAAACTCCATTCGCTCGTAGAAACTATTCGCCCCGGTATCCTTTATTCACTTGCGCTGGTCACTTACTAATTTCGCGTGTTGTAATATCACAAATCACTGATCACACTGGTTCGCTCGGTAGTATCAAGGAGATGTCGCCTTGTTAATGTCATAAACTGAATTGCCTGAGCCCGCGTCGCGTGGCTCCTTATATAGCAAAAATTCCCTCAAAAGCTTTATTCCAGAGGTAATGAGAAACATGTGGAATATTCCAGATTATTCATTATTATTTGGTTTTTAATTTTTAGACATTCAAAACAGTCACTGGTTTATACAAAGTTTGCTGTTTTTTTTAAATGAAGAATATTTTGAATGATTCGAGTATGTTCTTCCATTACATCAATCTAGAAAATAAAAAATTTGCAGCAGTGAAATAAGCAAAATACTACCTCCGCGGGTAAAGGTCGTCCTCCTAATGACGTTGAATAAGAATTCAATGAAACATCGAGAATCGTTTCTCGGAAAAACATACGGTTCGTATAAAATATCCGCAACCAGTTACAGTTAAATAAGCAAAGTAAATTCATGCTAGAATGACTTTTTTCTTAATAGGAAGATGATTCATGCCGACCCAACAATTTTGTGGTCATGCATACCCAATTCTGTGTTGCAATAATGTCTAGTTGACAAAATCAGGTGCAGATATGCAGACAAACGATGTGTAATGACCATTTCTTATTTATATAAATATTTTAGATCTAATTGGGATTCCTTATTAAAATGGGCCATTCGCCTTCACTCCGCATATACCTTTTCCGTGAGCGTGCAACACCCCAGCCGCCTCAAGGAGGGTCAACAAGAATGAATTCTTGGATCGTAACTGACCCGGGATGCACTTGCGTAATATTAAATATGGAGAAAGAGGAAGGCATAAAATAAACCTTTGCCGGCAGTTTGTCGGAAGATCAAGGCTCTGTGTGTTCTCAGGTTGGTTGCCTAAGTTCTAGGCTGTCACGTGATGGTTTCAGATGTAATGATGAATGAACAAAGGGAGAGATAAACAAAACAAGATATATTTTATAGAGGAATGTTCTGGGATGATTGATGATGAAATTTTTGAAAATGTGCTGAAAGAAAATGAGAGCATTACAGAAGGACAAACACCTAACACAGTTAAACATAAAGATGCTATTTGAAGTTTTAACATAGGTTTTTTTATATCAACTATGTACATAATTAACACAAACATTAATACCGACATGTGTATTACTATTAGATAAAAAATTCTTATAGTTTGCTTTATTTCCTAAAGTTTCCAATAATCTGGAAATTCGTTAAACCAAACAGGCTCGGTTTTTAATTATTCGGATTATAGAGGCCATACTGTATATAGATTATTTATATTGTTGACTATTCGACTCACTTCAAGAAAATAATCACACATTGACATTAGTAATAGACAAACTATTGTTTTACCTGGTTATTTGATATTTCCATCTGATTATTGGTAACTAAGATATAACTGTTGTCTAATGATTTTCCATTGATTGCAATAAGTTACCAATCATCGATACAATCACGTACAAATCTCAAATAACGGTTATTATGTAACTGGTTAAAATATCATCCGACTGATCTAATTTATCCCACAGAGTCACGGAAGGAATCACGGAAGAGCGGGACCCCCTTCGCGACGGAATCACGGAGGAGGCCGACGTAGGTGAGCGCTGCAACCGAGTAAATAAGGCAGATATGTTTATAACGTTTATATAATACGAAATTGTGTCGTGTCAGGTGACTGCTGCCAGTACCTAAGCGGAACACCGCTGCTGCTGAGCCGCCTGCGGGCACTGGTCATCAAGAAGCTGCTCTACTTTAACTCCGTGAAGATGTCTCTGGTCGTACAGGTCAGTTCTAATACATTTATTCCAAAATAACTGGGTTGTGTGTGCAAGACCTGGTCCACAGTATAAGTGGACTAAGTATGAAGGTGTAATTAAATATATATCAATATGATTTCAAAAGTTATAATTAAATTAATATGTAATAACAATAATGTGTAAATACACAATAATTATACTATCTGTAAATAATCTGCAGCCAACAAATTCTTTGGTCAGGGATCCTGACCTCCGTGCTGTGCTCCAGCCTTAGTTTAACCCCCCCCCTCGGGCCACATTGGATATATCCGAGGCACATAATTAATTATTTCTCGACGGCCGCGTATCGAATTTGAAAAACGTTTTTTTTTTCCCAGTAGAGAAATCCCGTGGTGACCTGTCGTTCCATTTTCAACTCAAAAACATCGCCGATTATAGCTTAAATCAACAGTCTAAATCGAAGTTTTTCTGCCGTCGAAATCATATAGGAAAGTTGTAGATGTCACCTCGAACGCATGTTGCACAATCGAAATTCAAATATTCCGTCATCAAGGTCACGCACAATGTGCGCGGGAAATACGTTTTTTTTTTTTTATTTATTTTTACACGTATACACAAATATATACGATACGTTTTGCGATATTTGTCGATTTATGTTGACTTATGATTCAATTGAATATTAACAGTGATTTATTAACAAAAATACATGCAATTATGTTGCGTTTATTTGAAATATGTGTGCGTATGAAAGTGTATCATATTTATGTTTTATGAGTGCGATGTTCCGTTGTGTGCCATGCCGTGCAACAAAATATACCACACAGAAGAAGATTATTAGGTAGGCATCAAATAATAATAGTAGTGTTGTCTCTAATAAACAAATAAAAAATAATTATTATTTTTCGGAAAATGTTACGCTGGAACCAAAACATTATCGGAATTCAACAAAAGATTATTTTTTTTACTTAAACAATAAAAAATCATCGCATTTCGACACTTACGATAAAATAATATGAATGTGTGTGTTTTTTTTTAATATACGCATGTTTTCATGGTTTTTTCGTAATAAGAAAAATCACAAAAAAATCAGAAAATCTCTGGCCTTAGCCTATATGGTGATTGGAATTTTTTAGGCACTAGACAAGTTAACAGCAGCCACATGTCTCAGCATGCAGCAGCAGCAACCACATAACACAGCCAAATGTCTCAGCAGCGGAATAAACAGCCTTGGGATAACGTAGTGGGATATAGCGCTACACAGCACCAATCCTCTTAATTTAACTTGAATTGTTAGTTTCCCATAAAAAAGGTTAAAGTTTTAAAACTGACTATTAAATTAGTTTAACTCGTTATTATTAATTTGATGCGTAACAATACGTATTTTAAAAATTATGTTGTAACATAACCACTAAGTTTTTTATTTTTTTTAAATAGAGATGCGAACACGGAATTCGTGTCACATCAATATTCTTACTATTTTCAAACTAAGCTAAACGCTTGTGCTTTAGAAATAGGACTAACTTGCTGGTCTGGAGTGAGGTTCGAACCCGCGACCTTTGGATCACGAGGCGAGAGTCCTAACCACAAGACCACTCTTATTACATTATTGCTTGCCCAACGTAACTTGGTGTGCGGCGAATTTTGAACTAAAACCCGCCCCGCCCGCGCCCGGCGGTAACCCCTCGCCCTGTCATTCAGTTCATTCTCGTCTTTGAGCGCGAGCTGTGTCATCTTGATTACCAATATACACTGAATTATTATGTCCAAAATGACCAAAACAGTCCGGGATGGTGCAAGAACAATTGCCAATAAAGTATTAAAGTTTTGCGAAGCTGAAAAAGCGAATAATGGACCGATATTACCGTCTGATAGTTTGACAGATAGAACGGCCTAATGGACCGATATTATAGTCTGATAGTTTGACAGATAGAACGGCCGCCATTACTGCATGGTTTCTTTAGTGCTGCCCGACCAAATTTCTGTATTTAATACGACACCGGTCACCGGACATTCTGTACATTATGTATTGTGTAATAAATTTACACCCTGACAACTTCTGTTACGCGACAGCGACGCCCTCCCTCGCACGCCTTGTTATAGTGGTACGTCTATATGTTATATTATTACACTAAGTTACGGGGACTGACAGACAGACAATGAAATTATTATAAATGGGATTTAATAGTATGGATAATAGTATGGTAAATGGATTCTAGATAATGACTGAAACCAAATTTTCACTGATGGATCGTGCCATCAATTTAATGAATATACATATATATTTTACTTAAGTACATAGTAATTTATTTAGGAATAAAATGTTTTCCTCCAACTCTTGCCATTTCTAAGTTTTGCTCCATGGGTGCCATTTAAGTATTATGTAAGCAGAATTTTAGTATTTTTTACCCTCCCCGTTGTCAGCAAAAGTAAGCAAAGCTCTTGCTCCCCCCTCCTATGCTTAGGTAAACATATTTTCTTAAATCTGTTCAGATTTCTTTATTGTTATTCATGAGCAGCAGTTATCAAGTCTAGAAATAATGAATTTATAGACTATAAAAGAATTGAATGCACATTCAATATTTATTTAAGCAAATTATTAATATTGTATTTAAATATTATATTCTTAATTTATAAAAGAACCAATATGAAACCGAACAACTTTAGACAATTGAATAGCGCGCGCGGTAATTCCCCTGCTTCGGTTATTTCTAACTTGACCATAAAACACCGTCTGAGAGCGAGTAAGCAATATCAATTATTTTGGGGAATCCCTGAACATTCTTTTCGCTTTTGAGCATAGACAAGTAGAGTTGCCATATGTGTTCAAATCAGAATTTACTAAATATTGCGGCTGGACTATCGTAACTCAATTTATGCAGGACAGCCTAGGACTCAGCTCGACAGACTTCAGTCAGTGATGAATGCTGCGACGAGGCTTATATTCAAGGCATCAAAGTTCTCGCGGATATCCTCAATGCTGAAGTAGCTACATTGGTTTCGCCTGCCAGAGCGGATAAATTTCAAACTCCCTCTGACGGTGTACAAAAGTCTTCAAAGAAAAGCACCATAATATTTGATCGACCTCTTTATCCTAGACAATATCACTGGAAGCAGGCTCACACTGCGGTCAGCTAAATCGGAGGCACTCTGCAGGCTGGTAGTACCAAGGAGACCTGGAGCCACCAAGTTTGCGGAACGTGCTTTCAGCTTTGCGGGCCCAGCTATGTGGAATCAGCTGCCTCCAGTGCTGCGATCTATGGAGAACCAGGAACACTTCAAGAAGAGCCTAAAAACTCATTTTTTCATGATGTTGCACCTGTAAAGCGCCCTTGAAGAGTCTCTTAACATAACATCGCAGAAAAATCAGTAAAAGTAAATAAATAAATATTGCTAATGTAATCGTCATCCAGACCCCCCCGTCCCCCGTGTCATCAAAAATAAGTAAAGCAAAGACCTCCCCACCCCGTCTGGTACTTGCGTAATACTAGCATGGCCCCATACCAGCCCACCGGTTGTGGTCCATCCAACAGTAATCCATGTCGCTCTGCAGGTGCTGCTGGCATGCGGCATGTTCCTCTTGCCCCTGTTGCCCCAGAAAGAGGACGAGGACCGTGGACCGATTGGCACTGTGCCGGCCCTGCCGCTGGCTCCGCCACCTTACCCCACACCCCTGCGGCTGCTCTACTCTACCAACATGACGACCGCACCTTCGCAATTGCCCCGGCTAGCAGACATGTATCACATGACGCTGGAGCGCGCGCAGCAGGACGTGTATCAAGGTAAGGAATATTAAATTATTTTTCATTTGCCTTTCTACACACCACAGTAGATTTTTCTGTAGCAGTAACTTTGTCGTTTTCGTTTCTTCTACTCAGTGACCAGTTGACTCATTTTCGCATGTTAGGGGTCATTTTTTCCCAAATTAAGACCTTCACAGCACTTCAACTCACGGTACACAGATCCTCGTTCTGCCAAAAACAAACGCTGACTGAAAATATGATGTACTAGTGTAGTTTAATAGAATCGCTTTATCAATACGAAGAAATAATGTAGGTATGTGAACTTTTTTCCACCAGATCTCAGTGAGTTTTAGGTTAGGTAAGGAGTGGTTCTCCCTAATTGTCTCATCTGAATTTGGTATGGTCACAAATGTAGCACCTGTATTTCAATATTCAATTTTTTATATAAAGCACGGAGTATTTGCCTCGAGCTTATCTATAAATAAATCCCATTATTATTCATTTTTGTCACTACAGCAATTCTAGAGGAGGGCCAAAAAAATCCTGAACGTGGCTACACAACCTCCCTGCTGCTGGCTCTGTCCTTCAGTCCTGAGGCATGGAACGCACTGTATTCCACTTCCGTATATCACGGGCTGCCCAGCGCCTCCGCCATGCTGACCAATCTGCTGGCGATGCAGCTGCTGCCCTTCTCCTCCGACGGGCCCCCCCTGATCCCCTCCTGCCACCCTGTGCCGCCCTCGGGCTCCCTGGTGCAGCCGCACACACACGGCGGTAAAAGCTATACGGCCGTTGTTTATTGGGCCTGCTGCTTCACCATCGGTAGGATATCCTTATTTACTAATACTCACTTAGAAGGCTTATACTAGCTCATACTGAAGGGTTTGTTTCATAATATTAGGAAGCTTCCTGCTGGTGGCCATATTCCTACCCTACACCATCCTAGAGCGAGTGACTTGGAGCGGGGGCCTAATGGGCGTCGGGGGGGCCACCCCTCTTGTGCGCTTGATCGCCCTTCTCCTGCCCGACCTGCTCATCTGCCTGCCCGTCACCGCTGTTCTGGTGACCATCACATGCATTCTGGACCCCGACCATACATTCACCTTGAAAAGTACTGCAGGTAATGTATAATCTGCCTTCCGCTGCGGAGCGATACTTCGGGTCTCTCTGTGACCTCACTGCTAACCCTGGAATTTCCTCATTGCAGGTCCCCTAGTGACTCTGCTGTGGCTGCATCTACTGGCTTCGCTCAGCTTCATGTACTGCCTCGCGTTGTGTATGAAGCAACCTGCCGGAGGATATATTTTCTTCCTTAGTATCACAATTTTTCCTGGTAAGTGAAATTTCTTTAGATTTGTGTAATCAAAATTAATAATTCTAACTAACTAACTAACTTACCATCACGCCGTTTCTCCGTGGGGGTAGGCAGAGAGGATAGAGTACCATACTCTTCTGTCCTGACATACAACTTTCGCTTCATCTACATTCATACATCTTCACATGCAAGCTCGACGGTTGATGAGGCTTCAAACAGGACCATCTTCCAGTATCTGGTTAATCTGGTCATGCCACATCTTCCGTGGTCGCCCTCTCTTTCTGGCGCCGTCAACACTTGCATTATGTATCTTTCTTACCACCTGAGCGATCCTATTTTATTCTATGTATTATATTGTGATCAGCTTTACATTCATTCCTAATATCTTCATTCTTTACTCTATCATACAAGGATTTTCCACACATACATCTAAGAGATCTCATCTCCACTGCATTCAATCTACTTTCGTTCCTCTTCTGCCAGCTCTAGACTTCACTTCCATACATTAGTGTTGGTACCAGAACTCCATTATGTACTGCTAGTTTTGCCTCGGTAGACATATTTCTATTAGAAATTAGTGCATTCAAAACACCATCACCCTATTCCCGGCAGTCACTCTCCCTCTATATCTTTCTCAACATTCCTTCTTCTATTGAACATACTTCCCAAGTACACAAACTTATCTACTTGTTCAAACATTCATTGCCTACTAGTATTTCACACGTTGTCTTACTTTCCTCCTTCTCGAATACCATCACTTTTGACTTGTTTACATTCATAATAAGGTCACTTTCCTTGCATACATCATACATCCTGCTAACTAGATTTTGTAAGTTTTGTTCGCCATTTGCCATTAATACTGCATCATCCGCGTACAGTAAACAGCATACAATCAAATTACTCATTTTCGCTCCTACATTCATACATTTCAGTTCTTTCACACATGTTGTTGTATGTTGTTGTATACAACTTATACAGCCATGGAGACATTACGCAACCCTGTTTGACACCTTTTGTTATGTCAAACCATGGTGTGAATGATCCATTGATCATACACACGCAGTACTCTCCCCGTAAAGGGATGCAACTGCGTGTATAATTTTACTGTTCACCTTGTAACCAGAGAGTACCTTCCATAACTTTCCTCATATAGCTCTATCATAAGCCTTTTGCAGATCTACAAATCCACAGAAAAGTTTTTGGTTTTTCGCTAAAAACTTTTCGGTCAACACTCGTAGAGAGAATATCTGATCCATGCATCCTCTTCCATCCACAAAGGCCCCTTGCATGTCCCATACCTTTTCTTTCGTCATCGACCTTACTCTTTCTATCAAAATTCTTCCATTAAGTTTGCCAACCGAGCTTAAAAGGCTGATTGCCCTGTAATTCCCGCATTCCATTCTCGACCCTTTACCTTTGTAGAGAGGCTTGATAACTGCTTTCCTTCAATCCAAAGGGGTGTGGTTCTCCTTCAAACATTTATTAAATAGAGTATGAAGCCACGAAATTACTAATGGGCCACCAGTCTTGATATATTCGGCAACAACGTTATCATCATACCCCACAGCCTTACCATTCTTCAAATGCTTTATTGCACACTTTATTTCTTCCATACTTATTTCACTGACTTCATTTTCGTCATTCATACTTCTCTCCTTGAGTATATCGACGGATTCCTCTATTACAGCCTCCTCGCTCTCATACGTTTCCTGGAAATAATTCATCCATCTATCTTTTATTCCATCCTCATCCATTAACATTTCTCCATTCGCTGACCTAATAGCTTTCATACTATTGCTTTCCGTCCCACATCGAGATTTTTTCACCTCCTTCCAGAAAAATTTGATGTTTTCCCCGAAATTCTTAGAAATTTTCAAACCTTCCTCTCTTTTCAGCCGCTCTTTCCTTTCTTTCACACCTGCTTTCACTCTTTTCTTACACGCATTGTATACATCTTTTGCCCCCGCGTATTCATCTCCACTCACTGTCAGAAGATAGAGCCACGCTTTTCTTTTTTCTTTCACTAATTCCTTCATGTCATCATCCCACCATGCATCCCCTTTCTTCCTTCCCTGCTTAGCTGTTCCACAGACTTTCTTCGCTAATTCGCAAAGGATATTTTTCAAGAGACCAAATGCATCATCTATCTTAAGATCACTCCCCCTTCTTACACTCAGCCTTTCAACAACTTTCCTTTCGAGTTCGAGTTTCTCCCTAAAATTGTCCTTTTGTAAATTCTCATTTTTGATTCTAGACGGAGCCGGTACAGTTCTTTTTCTTGACCGCCAGCCTTGAAACAAGTTAATTCTCGAGACTACAAGAAAATGGTCAGTTTCCATCTCAGCGCCCCGAAATACCCGAGTATCAACAGTAGCGGCCCTTAGTCTAGAATCAACCACAACAAAATCAATAATCAATCTTTCATTCCCTCTCTCCCTTGTGTATTGATGGATTCTTTTCTGTTTAAAAAAGGTATTTGAAACAAAAAGATTCCATTCCAAACATACCTCAAGCAAACTTTTACCATTCTCATTCATGTAATTGTCGAAGCCATCTCTTCGTGATCCCACCCAGTCATTCAGATCACCTGCAAAATAATTCTTTCATTGCTTCGTTTCACGTTTATTACATCCCTAACATTCGTCCAAAATTCATTTTTCACTTTGTCCTTTTCAGAATTAACGGGGGTATAGCCTATAACTAGAAACACCCCCATGACTCAATTTTGAACCGGATCCACATTAGTCTGGCACTGACAAATTCATATTCTCTCATACATTCCACCATTCTTCTCGAGAGCAGCGCTGCAACACCCTGGCACGCTCGGTCCGCCTCCGGCACCCCGGACCATAGCACCAGCACGTCATTGTGCTCTAACTCTCCACAACCTTTCTTCATGTTTTCGCTTATATATAAAATGTCTAGATTTTTGTCATTCAAACTATCATACAGTTCATTCATCTTCCTATCCATTCCTCCCCTGATATTCCACACTTCCACTCTGCACTCTATCCTCCTCTTCGCGCCGGGTAATGCGACATAGCTGATTGCGAGTCTCGCCGATACCTACAGGCATGACCCAGGCACCTTCTTCTACTTAACCATTAGAGCCCTAAACTAATTATTATTTATCCTACAACCCCCTATTGCTTACACTTATTCATATTAGAAAAAGTTATTTAAGTTATAAAACACATATAACACTGACATACGTATAAACATAGTACAGTAATTTCACCTACAGGCTAAATTAAATTATGTTTTATTGTCTCTTTACACACATTTCACTAAGATACGTAGAACAGGTATAGTAATTTCACCTAACAGACTAAATTACATATTACATACTATCGTCTCATTGATATTATTGTCTCTTAAACTCTGGTTCGGTCCGGTGTCCGGTGTCCTTTGTCCACTATTTGGCCAGGAGGTAGTTATCATCTGTTCGCCAGATGTGGCGGGGCCTTGGCTGCTTGGGTCGCATCGGCTCTCCCTGTGCTGGAATGCTGGGATGCGGTTTGTGTTGGAATAGCACTTTGGCGCGAATTTTGAACTACGCGTGCACTTATTCAACATGTATTCACTATAATATTATTATTTAGTATTATTATTTATATTTAGGTACCTTGTCCACTTGTCCATATATTCACTGCCACTGTGCATTTGTTAAATAAATAAAATACACCGATGCGTACACTGCGTAGGTTTCTACGCATAGATGTTCTTGCATATGACGCCTTTGCCTTCGCATTCACGCACAAGTTGTTCTGGTTCTATACATGGTTAGCACATATTTAAATGTTTATCTTTATCACATACTAACAACTTATATTCTTAATATGTTCACAAAAAAAAAAAATTTTAAACTTGTTCGTACCACTTAAAAATATAATCAAGCCGCAGTGCGCCGGGCGCACATCCGTCCGCACCGGACCTTAACCTTAACTCTTATACATCCCTCATCTCAACAAAGATCTATTTATTCAATCAAACAGCTGATCAGCTGTACAGAGAAGTTTCATCCAATACTGACACCGATGATTCTTGGTCAGGGTTCTTTATCTGAGGTAGAACATAAGAGTCTTGGTGTGGAATCTGCAGTGGTGTGTACTGATAATATCTCCTTGCAGGTTTGCTGATGGCTGTATCGGTGTTTGTGAATACTCAGTTGCAGCTGGGGGGAAACAGCGGCTGGGGTCCACTGGTTGGCGGCGTTGGCTCGCTTCTGGTGCCTCCGTATACTTTGTGCCACGGCCTGCTGTCACTGGGCTTTGTAGCCCGAGAGAACTCGCACTGCCTCGCTCGCGCCGCTCGTTTCAACCAGACAAATCAGCCTTGTTGCGGTGAGAATCATGCAATCCTGTAGTTTGTGGTAGGAAGGAACCAATATTAGAGAAACACAACTTCTGACGTTTGAATCTTCTACCTAAAACTGGAACAACCTCCTCAGTGTAATTGTAAAATGTAATAATTTAGCAAAGAGTGCAGGAATCATCTTCCATTGTCATGTACCGTCCATCCTGAGGCCTGCTGGGCGCTGGGATCAGTTTATGATAATTTGAGATAATAGATCTTTGGGATCCAACGCCGGGTGAACACACATCTGAATAATGGTGTGAGCATTGCGACGTGAACTTAGTCAGAAGCATGTGTATCTGTACCTTAACACAAAAACGGTTCATATTCCAGGATAACTTTACATCATGAGCAATTTCGCTTCAAGTTGCTTGCAAATGTTTGATGTCTGAAAAAATGTCTGATGTATGATTTTAAAGATTCTCGTCTTCCGATGATGATGCCTTCAAAAACAATGTAGCAATTAATAGATAAAAGATAAATTTTTACTTTGATTGGAGAAGTCTACCAAACGTCGCTTTTTAGGTTATCTAGATGGCGGTACAGTTGTGATGTCGCACATTATTGAAAAAGCTGCTTGCAGACAATCGAGTAGGTTTACAGTGTGTTACCATTGTGATTTTTATTAAAATTTAAAAAATGTTGGATGTAAAAGCCATCCACAAATGTTGTATATATACCTACAAGCAAGAGTACGACTTAATCAACACTAAAGAAGATAATTATTTGTGTACCTAAGAAATCCAGTATTAGGAAAAAATGGTGTAAAGTAATGAAAATAAGGGATTGTTTGAATGAAATTTCGATGAATTTTTGATGTGAGGTTCGTTTTGACATAAATATAGATTTGTCTAACTTTTGGCTTTATTTTTCCTTTATTTATTTATGTATTCTTTATTGTATTGTTACGTGTCGTGCCTCGGCCGAAATGAATGAAAAACGTATTTCGTAATTTATCAGTCGTAAATAAACCTTTATTATCGCTTCAACATTTTACTTGAAATTTAACATTCACTGGATTGTTCCATACTGTTTTATTTTATTTTTCTACTTTGGTATGAACTTTTCTAAAATCTTTGCTTTCGAATGATCTGTTACTTCGTTATTTCATGACATTATCTGCTCTCTGTTTCATTTTCTCCTTTTTACATCATCAAAATGCAATTACATACGTGGGTACGGGTATTTAATGTGTATTTTAGATTTTTTTATCCGTTGATGGAGAACTGTCATAGATAGCAATTCTAGTTCGTGCTGTATACCTTGAGTTGGAATATAGCTGGACAGAATGCACACGCACATATTCAATTTTATTAGCAGGATTTTAAATAAATGGCAATTTTTATAAGTGACGTTTTGCTATCGGTTAAATCATAACTGAGAAAACTGCCATCTTGGCTTTTGATTGGTGAGTCGTGAGGTAATGGTGTGAAAATTCCGTGACATGACGCGCATGCATTTCGTTGCATAATTAAAATTTCACCTCCAACGCCCACCCCCAAAGAAGTGCAATTTCGAAAATAAGATTATACAGACATTAGAAAAAGTCCAATTAAAATTTTAAAAATACGTGAATTACATACAGGTTAAGAATTTCAATCGAAAAAATCAATTATAATCAACTTCTTATCCAGACAGGTCTAATTAAACTTAGCAACAGACGCATTATTGCTGATCTCATACATTTATACACAATTATTCATTCTTATAACTTGGATTCCCCGGAACTCTTATCATCCATATCTTTTCACATATCGGCCAGAAATACCTGTTCACAAGCATTCTTTCACTGCAACGAAAGCAACACTTTTCGCCAAAAATACTCCACGATCAACAGACTTTCCATCCTAGGAAACGAGTATGCACAAATTGCAGATATTCTCAGTCATTACCGAAATCTCCTTAATGAACATTTTACCGTTAATTTATTTTATTAAACTTTGTTAATAGACAAATGAATACATTGTGACGGTGAATTATTCAGGCAGAATTTCTATCTCCATCCCTGAGGCGAGACAAAGAGGCTACCTTCCGTTTACCACCGGCTAGGAATGATCGTGATGTTCGAGCTTACCTTCCAGAGTCTGATTTGTAGAGAGAAGGGCTCTAAGGGGTCACATAAGAAATCAAAGAAGTTATCCAAATTTGGATTTGATACAATTTATTTTTATCTTTGATTCACCATTACATGGAATATAAAAATAAACTTTTCTTAGTTTTATGACAGTGAACACAAGGTCCCAATTAGAAATAAACAAAATGGTGGTAATGTTTTGCAGAGGACCGAAGTAATAAAAAATATTTTACGATGCAAAAATATAATTATTCAATAGTAGAACCAAAAGTTCCAATTTAAATGCGGAGACCTCGAGGTCTCATTATTTTCTAAGAGTGATGAAACAATAGTAAGAAATTCGGAGGAACTAATTATTTAATAGTAGAACAAAAGGTTCGAATTTAAATGCTGAGATCTCGAAGCCTCCTCATTTCCTAAGAATAATGGCACAAAATTTAAAGAGGTTATAATTAAAATAATTATTTAATGCTAGGACAAATGGTTCGAATTTGAATGCAGAAACTTCACCGTGTCCTTATTTCCAAAACCAATTGTTACATGAAATGCATTTGTGATCAAACAAAAAAAATATAAGTAGGAACAGTTTTTTTTCTTACTAGGGCAAAACAAAGATAAACAATTTAAAGCAGAGATTGCAGTGTAGAAAGCTAATATTCAAGTGATGGAAGACAAATTTCTTTGGGGGTAACCCGCGTCAAAATCTGGTCTGAAGAAGGACCATTCGTCAACCGACGTTTCGCCTGAATCACAACAGGCATCTTCAGGCCGTTCGTATCGATACGAACGGACGTGCTTGCACTGCCCCTCGTGACGGAAATTTATTAACAAGACAACCTGAAGATGCCTGTTGTGATTCAGGCGAAACGTCGGTTGACGAATGTTCCTTCTTCGGACCAGATTTTGACGCGGGTTACCCCCAAAGAAATTAATACTAACATATATATATATATATATTTATATTATATCAGAAATGAGATTTATATATTGTATGTAAGAAATAAAACACAAACAAAAGACTATATATTAGAGAATTATACATTTAGACATTGTATATAGGGAGTAAAATCATTCAAACAGAAGTCAACAAAGCGGTTACCAAATGAAGGCAGACTACAAAACGAAAGCAATGTGTCATACGTGACAGCTTTAATTTCATTGCAAAATAATTTTGTGACTATATTAATATGGACTGTATTGACTATATTAATATGGATGACACATTGGTCTCATTTTTTGTCCTACCCACACCAAAGAGCCACCTTGTTATTTTATGCTTGAATTCTTTTAACACCTTAGGTAAACCGTAGAAATAAAATAAATAAAAATTAAGAAATACATATTTACTGCAAAAATCTATATTTTATTAAGAAAATAAGATTTTATGGTTAAATTTGGTATCCTTTCTTTATCTCCGACAACAGACAATTGTTGATATAGTAGAAAAGTTCTCAGCTCCCCGTGTATAGAAAGTGCACGTCTGGATATATATTTTTGAACGATCCCTGTCACTAGGTGCCTAGACAGTAACTATCTTTCTTGTCCATCCCTCAGGAAAGGACGAGGTGACGGGAGAGTGTATCGGACTTCTCGACTACTTCTCCGATGTTGACTACGGTATCTCCTCTCACATCATGTATATGTGCGCTAGTGCCGCTCTTTACACGGTGAGTCGCATTATAAAAGCGAGACTTCTTTATCAGTTTTTTATTAATGTGTGAGCAAAATGCATTCACTCGGGAAACACAGAGACAATTTTTGAGTTTTTCCTGTGTTTTACAACTTTGTTTTTTAAATTTATTTCATCTGTATCAATATTATTGTAACACATCTTACGAAACTCTATATACAGTTTACCGGTAGGAACAATATACAATCACACAATCATATTATTATATAATATTCACATTTCATTATAAAAAAATTTAAGCTTTTTAAAAAAAAAAAATCCTATTTCATTTTTTAGTCCATCCGGTATTTTGTTAAATAGTCTCGGTATTATTTATTTTTTGTCCGGTCTCTGTAAAAGTTGTTAGATTTTTTGTTGCTGATTTTTTGTCGGTTTTTTGTCTTATATCTGTGTTGAATTTATGTTTTGAACCTTTCGTCTGTATATTCTTCTAGAGTCAGTTTTAAGGTAGTTGTTTTTGTATTGGTAAGATGTTACACATTTTGAGTAGATTTTCCTGTGGTTGCTTTTTCATCCCTAAATTACAATGATTCAGGAGATAAATCAATTTCAATTGATTTTTCTTTATGGTTTCCCACGTCTTATGTTAGGTTTTGTCTCCAGGGTGCACTCTTTGTCTCCGATAACTCACGTCCCACTACTTCCGAGCATGCACATTTCAATAGCCAAATTATATTATAACTAAATAACTAATAAAACAGATTGTAAATCCATGTAAAGCGCCCTTGAGGTGAGTATTTCGCGAAAACGGCGCTATACAAATTATCCAATTATTATTATTATCAAAAATTACAGTACTTTTGCATGTTGATTCCTAAGGAATATGTATGTATTTACTTACTTACCATCATGCCGTTTTCCCGTGGGGGTAGGTAGAGAGGATAGAGCGCCATACTCTTCTGACATACAACTCTCGCCTCATCCACATTCATACATCTTCACATGCAATCTCGACGGTTGTTGAGGCTCCTAACTGGACCATATTCCAGTATCTGGTTAATCTGATCATGCCACATCTTCCGCGGTCTAGAGCCGTCAACACTTGCATTATATATCTTTCTTAGCATTCTTTCCTCATTCATTCGCTCAACATGCCCAAACCACCTGAGCGACCCTTTTTTAATTCTATTAATTATGCTAAGATCAGCTTTGCATTCATTCTAAATATCTTCATTCTTTACTCTATCACAAATTTTTATTTAAAAATTTATTTTTCGAATAAAACAATTTTTCGAAAAAAAAATATTTAAAAAAAATTGTTTGAAAAAGAAAACTTTTACTACAAAGAAGTTACAGACGTTACACGAAGTTACGGACGGACATACAGACAATGAAATGAATATAATTGGTATAATAATAATGGATAAGTAATTGATACAGCATAATTTTTAAGGGCTTAGTTCTGCACTATTTACAATTTTTTAAAATGTTTATTAACTTATTAGTATGATTTTTTGAAAAGATGAATTTTCAGTATTTTTTAAATAAAGTTTCTTTCTAAAGCACTGTCAATATAATAGAGGGTAGGGGGCTCCGTCCTGCCACTGCAAATGCCTGTTCAATAAGCCTAGTTGTCGGGGATGCAAAGTCTTGAAGATACAGAGATTCTTCTCCCCTCTCATTAAATGGTCAATTTAGTATTGAAATCAAATAAAAAAATGGAACACATATTGCAATATCCAGCAAAAACTCCAAAAACACCTTTAATCTTGGAAGAGGAGTGCATTTTGCAATAATTATAAAATACTGTGAGGGCAGACTCACCGCTTACCCAGGACTGTTTTGGGGCAATTCAGGGGACCGGAAGAGAGCACTTCCTTACGGTGCAAAAAGGGGGGACAGCACAGAAAGGAAAACATATGACCTACGCACATGCACCACGGCCGGCACATATGATCCAGGAGCAGCAAAAGCACTAATCCATTAATCTCCGACTAGCTATTGGGACCCCTGAGGATCTCCCATTTGGAGACCCACACTCGTAGAAAAGCCCTAAACAGTTCCAGATTCCCAGCGTAGCTTAACAGATCCGTATAGAGCCTCGTTCTGCTATCTCTAAATCATCTATTATAAAACGCAACTCCAGAGGATGTGCTCCGGCATCTGCCTCACCCGGCTGCAGGTACACCACGGATTCGGAGCAAGCCTTAAATCATGGAGCTTGCTTCTGAATTTCCCGTGACCTGTGATCATCTGCACCAAGAAACGGTTAAACGTCGGGGGATCGCTCTGGCCTTTCTCTCTAATGCCCACCATCGGGAGAAAGGAGTATGTCCATCTCCTGGTGGTGACTGTTATAAAATAATATTATTTTATAACAGCCACAATAAAAATTATAAAATACAGATGGTACTGATGCTGTGCGAGTTGGGGATATGCCAGCGCTTGTGGGAGTCCCTCATCACCTTGGGCTTTACGTATCCGGAGCTGGCCTATTGCGACCCTGACGTCGTCACGGAGAAGAAGGCTGTCCAGGATGAAATAGATTCAGGTGATCTTTTCTTCTTCTTTTAACTTGACAATAGCAACGTCACTTCCACTCATAGTTCTATTTAAATCGTTTACATACACACGTCACTTGCAGGTAAAAAGGGAGAGTCCCGACTGCTGCTTCATCGTTTGGCCAAACGGTACCGGAAGGGCCTACTGAGGTCGGGCCACACGGCAGTCAAGGAGATCAGTATTAGCATCAAGAAAGGTATGCGGTGCCCAGCACGTGTTGAGATGTGCCCAGACGTGTGTAGAGCGTAGAGACTCACATCACCTCTTGTTGCAGGGGAATGTTTCGGTCTGCTGGGAGCCAACGGAGCGGGCAAGAGCACGACCTTTGGAATGGTGGTGGGAGCTCAGGTGCCAACCAGGGGAACAGTGGTGAGCCATCTTTGTGCTGTATACAGAATTTATACATTGAATAACGACCGACCTGGCCTCTGGCTGGTCGCGCTGACTTCTTAAACTTTTTCTCTAGCACCAATGAGTGGTCCAGAAACAAACTTGTCTAAGTCATGATTATGCCTGTCTCGACACAGATTTCTCTAGTGAGACAGGCATAGTCTAACCAAAGTCTGTACAATTTTCGATATAGAAATAAATAAATAAACAAAAATCAATGCGAGGTTATAGATTAATTGAAAAAAATTTTTTTAATATTCATATTTTATTTTAACGTAGTGACAAAATAAGTATTCTTCCCTCTTTATTGCAGAAACCTTGCAGAAATTTAAATAATATTTTTTGCAAGGTTTTTAACATTTTATTTGACTTATAGTAAAGCGATTGATTTTTTAATATTCAATATTACATTTTATATCAGAAATGCAAACTTTGAAGTCGCTTATCACCATAACTATTGTATCTAGTACATTGATCTATGGAATCACAAAAGAATTACTGGTCCACCGTTCTTAATGTACTCGGCAGCACCATTGTCACATCCCACAGCTTTGCCATTCTTCATATCTTTCAATGCTCTTTTGATTCCTTCCACAGTTATCTCTTCCACATTCTTACCACTATATATAGTCCATATACCCGATGGACGCTTTAGAGGGGTCCTCACTTACACTCGCATTGATCTCTTCAAAAAATTACTTCCATCTATCTTAGATTTCACTTAAGCATCTTTCCATTCTTCAACTTTATTTCATTCACATTGATTTGACCTTAAAATTCTTAGTCAATTTTAGTCCCTCGTTCTACCTCTTATATACTTTACTTTTGTCTTACGTACAACCTCTATGACTGCCAAGAAATTTCACCACACTTTTTTTTCTCATTCACATGTTCTTTTATCCCATCATATCACCGTTGTCTTTCTTCCTCCCTTGGACAGTCACGCACTCAGTATTAAGCTCATCTTTACACTTCCCATTCAACCTTTCAATGATTCTTCTTCTAAATTTTTTATACAGACTCACTCTTGATACCACATGAAAGTGATCCATTTCAATTTCGGCATTATTTGTATTTTTTTGGTGTTTACAATAGTGAACTTCAATCCAGAATCCATCACAAAAAAACAATCATGGACCTTTCATTTCCTCTATCTCTTTATATTGGTTGATTCCTTTATGTTCGCAAAAAATTATTGGATACAAAAAGGTTCCATTCCCAGATACTCTTCAAGCAAACAATCACCATTTGTCCATCTGTCACCAAACGTACCAACAGCTGACTCGAAACTTTCTGTTGGAGTTACAACACAAATTCAAATCTCCAGCCAAAATTAATATCACACTGTAATTTCTCTTACACTCGTCGAAAATTCATCTTTATCTGAGTTGACAGAGGTATAACCTATAATAAGAAGTACCCAAGTGATCCCAATTTCGAAGCGGATCCACATGAGCCCGGCACTAACGCACCCATATTCTTTCAAGCTCCCAACTATCATCGCAACACATGCTCGAGCTGTCGGGAGGCCCAGAGGCAGACCGAGCATGTCAGGGTGTTGTGTTCCTTTCTCCACCACTTCTCACTTACACACACTGCATCTAAACATTTACTCTTCATGCTCTCACATATTTCGTACATCTTTCTCTCCATTCCTTTTCTGATATTACTTACACCAATCTGGCGTTCTATAATCCTCTTAGCCCCACTACAGCATGACAGGTTGCTGACCTTGTTGCATAAAATCTAATTTGTTTTAATAGATATGTTTATGAAAAATAAATTTTCGTGGGTATTTTGAGAAAAACCTGGATTTAAATTGGTTAATTACTATTATTAATTAATTATTAAGCATGTAATTATTTTTTATCATCTTGTATGCTGAAAAAATATTCTGCACAGAACTGCCTAAAACTGTACAGAACTCGTCATCTGTATTATAATTAGGTGGAATGAACGTCATAAGTTCCAATAGGTCTTTTATTCTCCTTAGTATCTCGATCTGGGTTTTGTATATACTTTTCCCCTTTTCATCAACAGTGGACGCCATTACGGATAAAGATTTATTTTATTTTTATCATCATCTAGAAAAATACATATAAATAATTTTACCATAAAACTTGGTTCTAATTAAATAAATTGACCAGCACGCTGTTTCCCTAGGGGCCTGTAGGCGCAGAAAATGGAGCGCCACCCTATTCTATCGTGACACACATCTCTCGCCTCTTCCACGCTTGTCAATTATTAAGGCTTCGTGCCGGGGAGATCTCGCTCAGTGATTGGATTACGTCATTGCTGTTGCGCAATCTGCTGTATGTTTTGAAAAGACTATAAATAAATTTGGTTATCGTAAGGCGGGTTACGCTATATGCTTACGGCGCGGTATCTTAGACGCCATTGGACCGCTTTCTTCTGTGTTTTTCTTCTCTCCCTGCCACCTACTTTGAACTTCTGTTTTGGACCTGACTATTGCTGTGAATCTTGGGCCCTGCCTCTGTATTTTTCTGCGGCCCTGGCTGAGAATTTTGGTCCACGACTTGGACTTTCCTCGGTTAATTTCGCATCTACGGCAAAATTATTCTGCTGCATACGGTGCGCCCGCACTGTGTTTCTCCGGCCCGCTACTACATTCTCGGCTTCTGGAGCGAACTCGGCGAACCACTCTTGTATTGCTTGTTTCCGTGCGGAATGGTGGCTCTATTACATCTTTCTATTTTTAACATTTTACAGTATCACACTCAGTTGGGTTACTGCCCGCAATTTGATGCTCTGGATGGCTACCTCACAGGCCGACAGGTGCTCACCTTGTTCTGTCTCCTGCGCGGGGAGCCCCGGTCCCTCGTATCGCCTCGAGTGGAAGCCATGTTGCGCTCTGCTGGTAAGTCCCCCGAATATTCCCAAGTAGAATCTAATTGAAACCCACTAAGTGAAAAGTTTTTCCATTCTCTCCTTACCCCTGTATTCACATCCAGTGTGTGTGTGTGCAGGACTGGAAGAGTATGCAGACGTGGCTAACAGAAAGTACAGCGGTGGAAACAGGAGGAAATTGAGCGCGTTGATTGCGCTCGGAGGCGGCGGGAGGGGAGGATCTGGTATTGTGCTGCTGGATGAACCCTCCGCCGGTGTAGACCCTCGCTCCAGGCTGGCTCTGCATGCACTTATCCACGCAGCGCGCACCGGAGGGCGCTCCATCCTGCTCTCTTCGCACAGGTCAGACTCCCGTTCGATTATTAATATAGAATAATTGAAGTTTTGTTTTTTAATATTATTAATATAGAATAATTGAAGTTTTGAACTATAACTATGAATATTAATGCGCAGCATGGAGGAGTGCGAGAAGCTGGTGTCCCGGCTGGGCATCCTTAGCTTGGGAGAGCTGACCTGCCTGGGCCCGGTGCAGTCCCTGAAGGACAAGTACGGCTCGGGCTTCCTGCTTTCCCTTCGGCTGCGTGCGCACCCCGTCCCCCTCTCGCAGGACACTGTGGACTCCACCACAGGTTAGTTTATGCGTATTTTTTTAAATATATCATGTTTGTTCCAAACTTACTAAAGACCTAAGTATTATTATTAATATTTTTAATAATTAAAGCATTAACTTTGTGGTTAGACATTATAACAGAGTGTTAGTTAAATTTATATAAACCACTATGAGATTTTAGGTCTACCGGTTCCGAGACGTACCCATTTCTTCGTCAGGACCAATACTACTCTCCAATAGCACTATACACCACTATACACAACACTATACTCCACAACCATAGTAGTTAACTTTTCACCCATATTTATCACATGCGTGTTAATCTTATCAAGGACAAGCATGCACTAACTAGCCTACAGAACTATCAGGAGTCTACGAGGAAGGGAGAGTGAGAAGAGTCTAAAGTGGGTGTTACCAAATCTTTTGTGAAAGTTAAAAACAATTTTCCATTCTTTTTAGGATTTCAATGGTTTCCAAACTATTCATTATCCATCCTCCATGAGGAATCGAGTGGAGTAATTTCAATTTGTGACTATTGGACAAATGATTAGTGTTAATTATTAGATTGGCAAATTCGGAGAAGTTGTTATGTTTTAGGCAACAGCGATATGTTTGTAGTACAAAGCTTAATTTAGTAAATTAAAATATGTTATAAATGTTTAGATTTCGAGGAATATTGTTTTTCCTCTATAAAATCCTGTAATAACCGAAACGGGAGACGAAAAGTCTGGTCGTGCGCAATCACAAAACAAAAATGCATCCTAGAGTTCATTTTCACCTGTCCACAATATTGTTTCAGATTTGATTCCACTGACGTCGGTGGAGTCTTCGGAAAACCTGGTGGATCGCCTCAAGAGCACTGTCTGTGACGCCTTCCCCTGTCAACTGAAAGACCAGCATCTGGTGAGCCCCTATTCTTATAACCCTGACTTGTTTTTCTGTATCGAGACGAATGTTTTGACAGACGTAATGGTATACTCGGGAAATACGGCGACGCTGATGGAATAATAACCGGTTGTCTGATCCTCGCTCGGATCTGGTCTGGTTAGCTAGGACGGCCTGTAACTATCGTCTGACTCGTCTGGAAGGGTGTACTTTTCCTTGAACACAATCCAGGATGACTATCCTGATGTTAATCGCCTGTGCAAAAAAAAGAACCAAAATCCCTGAATTGAAAGTTGCTTCTTTGTTCTAGCCTTTACTAATTCTGAATAATATACTAAACTCAATAGGCGGTAGGCGGCTTCCCTCTACAATTACATTAATTATACATTGTTGGTCACAATTATTTGGGCACCATGACCGCTAGATGACAGCCCAACACCTAACATGTTAGTAGGTTTAACCCCCCCTGGGCCGCGGACGCACATATCCGACAGGCACAAAATAATTTATTTATCGACGGCCGCGTATCGAATTTGAAAAACGTAATTTTTTCCCAATAGAGAAATCCTGTTGTGACCTGTCGTTCCATTTTCAACTCAAAAACATCACCGATTATATTTTAAATCAACAATCAAAACGGAAGTTTTTCTGCCGTCAAAATCGTATAGAGAAGTTGTAGATGTCGCCCCGATCGCGTGTTGTGCAATCGAAATTCAAATATTCCATCGTCAAGGTCACGCGCAATGTGCGCGGGAAATACGATTTATTTTTTTCGATTTTCGATTTATTTGTACACGTATATACAAATATATACGATATGTTTTGCGATATTTGTCAGTTTTTGTTGGTTTATGATTCAATTGAATACTAATAGTGATTTATTAACAAAAATACACGCAATTTTGTTGCGTTTATTTGAAATATGTGTGTGTGTGAAAGTGTATCATATTTATGTGTTATGAGTGCGATGTCCCGTCGTGTGCCGTGCCGTGCAACAAAATATATCACACAGAAGAAGATTATTATTATTAATAGTAGTGTTGTCTCTAATAAACAAATAAAAAAAATATTATTATTTTTCAGAAAATGTTGCGCTGGCAACATTATGGAAATTCAAAAAAAGATTATTTTTTTTACTTAAATGATAAAAAAATCATTGCGTTTCGACACTTACGATAAAATAATATGAATGTGTGTGTTTTTTTTTTAATATACGCATGTTTTCATGGTTTTTTCGTAAAAAGAAAAATCACAAAAAATTCCGAAAATTTACGGCCCACAACAAGTTAAAGGTGAAAACTGGAGATGACAAAAAAAAACTAACCCTTCTCATCAATCTGTTGCCTGCCAATCTTCTGTTTGTTCCGTGGAGCTTGCGGACAGCCAACACCAGTGGGGGCCTCTAATCTTACACCACCATTTTTCATCTCTTTCAAAAATATGTCCAGCCCATTGGAACTTGTTACCTTGGTTCTTTGACATGATCTCTCAGAGATCATCCCTCTTTGAGCAACTTTTAATTAGTGTATGACATTGTTGGTGTACCGGGAACACTGATTGCAGGCACTGACAAATTACCAATTTACATATTGTGGTATTGTGGCTTCGAGGATATTCCAAAATACTGCTTTCCGTAATTGTATTGCTTGACCTGGATATACATATCGAGGGTCCTCAGCCAAAAGGGCGTTAGCGATTATTTCAAACTTTACAAGAGAGCTAAAGAAAGTTCTGTCAATCTGATTTTGACAATATCTCTTTTCTTATTAATGGATAAACAAATATGGGAATCGTTTAATAATAAAAAAATATTAACAAAACAGATTGACAGAACTTTCTTTTGCTCTCCTGTAAAATTCAAAATAATCACTAACGCCCTTTTGGCTGTCTACCCTCGATATGTATTCATGTACAACCTCAAGCATGTTGTGTGCTTATATAAACATTTATGATGGCTAATGGCATAAATAAAAATCGAGTTGAGAATGAATGTAAAACTGATCTGTACATAAAATGAGATTAAGCAAGGATCGCACATGTCATTTAGTCATGTGAAACAATGAATGTAAAACTGATCTGCACATAAATGGTATTAAGTGAGGATCCCTCATGTCATTTAGTCATGTGGGACAATGAATGTAAAACTGATCTATACATAGAACGGGATTAAGTAAGGATCGCTCACGTCATTTAGTCATGTGAAACAATTAATGTAAAACTGATCTGTACATAAATGGTATTAAGTAAGGATCCCTCATGTCATTTAGTCATGTGGGACAATGAATGTAAAACTGATCTATACATAGAACGGGATTAAGTAAGGATCGCTCACGTCATTTAGTCATGTGAAACAATTAATGTAAAACTGATCTGTACATAAATGGTATTAAGTAAGGATCCCTCATGTCATTTAGTCATGTGGGACAATGAATGTAAAACTGATCTATACATAGAACGGGATTAAGTAAGGATCGCTCACGTCATTTAGTCATGTGAAACAATTAATGTAAAACTGATCTGCACATAAATGGTATTAAGTGAGGATCCCTCATGTCATTTAGTCATGTGGGACAACGAATGTAAAACTGATCTATACATAGAACGGGATTAAGTAAGGATCGCTCACGTCATTTAGTCATGTGAAACAATTAATGTAAAACTGATCTGTACATAAATGGTATTAAGTAAGGATCCCTCATGTCATTTAGTCATGTGGGACAATGAATGTAAAACTGATCTATACATAGAACGGGATTAAGTAAGGATCGCTCACTTCATTTAGTCATGTGAAACAATTAATGTAAAACTGATCTGTACATAAATGGAATTAAGTAAGGATCCCTCATGTCATTTAGTCATGTGGAACAATGAATGAAAAAATATATGTGAGGCACCAGAAATAGACAATTATTTAAAATGACCAGGCAAATAGATGCTGGAAGACAATTATGCTGAAGATGGATAATGCGAGAGCGGTATGACAGAGAGGAGAGGATAGACAAGTTGCCAGCACCGTGTACATGAAATGACATAATACAGATAGAAAATGCAATGCCAAGTCATGTTTCAGACCATCTTGCAGTACCACATAAGTGACAAGGAGTGCCAGTACAGCAAGTTATTCTCCCGGATGGAGGAGATCCGGGAGGGAAACACGGATATCCTGGAGGACTACACAATCAGTAACACTACCCTGGAGCAAGTCTTCTTGTCGCTCAGTAATGCATCACCAGCCCCAGCTCAGGTGTAACGGCATCCTAGGATACTACTTTTGTTTAACTCTTTGAAAGAACATGATTTGTATAATGTATGTACATAATTGTTCCAACAAGAGGTAACTCTTTTTTTTATAATAATACGATACATCATTTTAAATTACTATTTTTTGCATATATTATTCATTTGGACTATGCCGTTACACATGAAACACTATCATTTACATAGCTCCACAGGTTTTCTAGCAGAAATGGATTCATTCAATGAAATTTTCCATTACTTTACATCACAATTGTGGTTCTATTCTCGCAATCAAAGCAAACGCAAACTTCTCTGAATCAAAGCCATATATTTCCCTTATCGTAGCTCCAAAGGAAAAAGTCTGATGGCATTGAGCCACAAAATCTTGGCAGCCAATCAACTTCAGCTCTTTTGGAAATATATAATTTGACCACGAAATCTAATGGCCAAAACATTCAGTTATGCACTGGCTGTGTGGCACGATACAACGTCCTGCCGAAACCGCTTGTCAGCCGTGTCCAAAATAGTTGATTTATCATTATTGATTCAAAAAAAATTGTATCCTAACATTACGCCATAAACTGTAATCGCCCTGCCTACTTTATTTTCAAGTAATTATTGTTGAACCATGTGGACATTTTGTAATGGCGCACCGTGCACATGATAGTTCTTAAGAAGCACCCCCCAGAGGAATGGCAGCATCTTTAAGTCACCTATTTCTTGTTGGAACAACTTTTAAATGCTTAAGGGCATGAAAAATATGAATTTTCTTGCGTGCAGTGCATACATTTGGTAAAATTTTTAGCGTAATTATTATACATAACAATATGTATAATAAATATAATTTCTATTTTGATTTATTTCCCAGAAATATTTATCTGCAGTTTTCTTGAATGTACTGGTGATGAGCAAAACTGTTATTTTATGTAATCATAGAGGGTTGCGGAGGAATAATAACATTAGAAAGTTTGTATTCTTTATCCCGGTGAGTATAACAAGCTGGTCCACAATACTTTGCAGGTAGATTCCTGACTAAGTTATGAGTCCAAAGTGTTCAAACATCAATGCCCGAATATGAACAGTTATGGAGATAAGTGACATCAAAGTTTGCATTTTTTTTCTTCAATATTTCTAACTTCACTTCTGTAAAATATTGGGACAATCATAAAAGTAATATAAACATCATTTTACAAATTTTTACAATATGTTAATTACATAAGTGGTAACCACTTATGAGATTTTTAGTCTACCAGTTTCGAGACATACCCGTCTCTTCGTCAGTACAACCGCTACACTAGCATGTAAACATAACTACACACTAACCATTGTATTATTCACACACTAACACCTTCCCAAAATATTCCCCACATGCGTGTTAATCTAACCGAAGGCTTAAGGTGAGATGTAACGTGCGCGTGCATCTTACACCTCACAGCGAGGTACACCTCATCACTTCACCGTCAGTAACTGTATTAAAATCTAGGAACTAAAACTAAAAATTTTGAATACTTGAAAATTTTCAAGCAAAATTTGAAAATAGTATGTACAATGTTTTATGAGTTCATTTATGATGGTGATGCTTACAGGAATAAAATTTAACAAAATCAATTTCGAAAACAATAACTAGCGTCATCTCGGATAGAGTCCTCCTTTTAACTTTTCACTTTAATATCCTCCAATTCCTCGAAGCAAGCAGATTTGAAACTGTGTATGTAAAAAACAAAAACATTCTAATAATTTAAAATATTATTTTAAAAATGAGATAACACACCAGTTTAACGTATTTTAAATAGTAATTAAATCTTAAGTTTTTCAGTTTGAATTAAATGTTATGTAGTTATAATCCAGAGGTTGCCAAACTTCAGGACCTCGCGGACCACTAAATTCATCAATTTTAAATCTCGTGGACCACTAATAGGATTTCTCAGTGTTAAATATATTGAGAAAAATTTTCTCACGGACCACCACTTTGGTGCCGCTGGTGAAAACTGTGTTTTAACATTATAATGATTAAAACTGTTAAGATTCCTTAATAAATACAATTTAAAAAAAATTTACAAATCATTTTTTACTCATTAAGGCGAGAATCTGGCTGTAAAATATTGCGGACTAGCTTTATTACACCCTGTATATAATTAATGATAAATGTCATCTTCGTCATTTCTTGTGAGGAATCAGCTGTTTTATTCTAGTCACGTGGAACCAGCTTCCACTTCTATCGTACTTACGCATATCCACGCTTTTCCTTTAAATGTTCACAAATACGTATTTTCCATTACTTTTGGCCAATTAGCGTATTTGCTAATGTAATTTGCACACTGATTTTTAATTTTATTTTTTACTCTGCATATATTTTATGCAATTAATTCCTGGATTATTGAATTTTCTATCGACTATTTTATGCACCTCCCTCTATTAAGGGATGATAATAGTGCACAAATTACATGAGCAAATACAATATTTTAAAGTGTGCCTTCTATGTAAGTATATATTTCAATATTTGTCATTTTACTATCTCATTCCGCATCTCAGTTACTCGGATTTAATATCTAGAGTTAGTTTATTTAGTAAAGTAGCATTATTTAGTTTTCGATTCTTGTATACTGCTAATTTGAAAAAAAGATTACCGTATTTACTCAGATAATCTGCGCCCCTACATATTTTTCGCACCCTTATTTTTTAAGAATGATTTTTTATTCCGCATTTTGCACGCGTTCAATTCCTGGACTATTGTTTTATCCCTCAGTACAAAAAACAGTAAACTTATTCTATACCTTAAATTCACACCTTCTTGATGGATGAAAGCAGTCACATGTATATGAAAGGTGGAAAAATTACACCGTTTCACGGCAGGGGTAGGCAGAGAGGAAAGAATTAGGGATGGGTCGTCGACGTATTTACCGTCGACGAAACGAGACCGTCCACGTCCGTCCATCGACGAGACGATCAACTAGTTGAATTCGTCAACTTCGTTACGTGGTCGCCGCGGACGTTCTATCTAAACATCGGGACGATGGTCAACTGTCTACGGTTCAACGCGACGCTGCTCGACGGCTCAACCGTTGCCGGTACATAATTTAAAAATAATTTACATTTGAGATGTTATCTAGAAATTTATTGAAGAATACATCTTTCAAAGTCAGGCTTTCACTTTGTGGTGAAATTATTAATAAATAAATATATCTGTATTATTTGTCAACTTTAGTTTAAGGCTCAATCTGAGAAAAGGAACATTGTTACCGAAACATGTAAAAAATCAATAAAAAGTGTGTAAACAAAATAATAATAGATTTATTTTTTATCCATAATGTTGAAAATAGGGATTTTTTAATAAAAATTAATTAAACCTAAATTCAAGATTATATTACATATATAATAATTAATGTTGGACTGCTGAATAAGGACCATAGTTAGGTATAGAAAATTTTATTCCCTACAAATGTGTTTATCATTTATATACTAAAGTTGAAAAGTAACGAAATAACACAATAATTAAATTTTACCATCCCTTTTCAGGTAGATATAAGAAGTCGAGATCGATCGAATAAAATATTGATTTTAGAAAACTATCTAGCCGGCCTGTTAATTAATAATAGTTCAATAAAAAATAAAATAATGAAACAGAATTGTTTTATTTTATACAGCGTAAAATTGGGAATTCACCGAAACGTCGCACGTGCACATCGCAAAAAATCAAGTTAAAAATAATAGATAATAGCTTATTAAGACTATCTCTCCCTACGCATGCATTCAAATTTCAAATCTCTGTCATAGTTCGTGTACACAGATCTGCACCCTATGATCGTGTACTTTAGAGTTGAATGAATTATATATATAATAGAATTGAATGAAATTACCCGTCGAGCCGTCTATGGCGTCTACAAGTCAGCAGCGAGAGATGAGAGGGAAATAAACGGAGACGTTTTGTCTTGCTCGCGTTCGTTGCTTTGCATGTTGAATCTCGAATCGTCCACCGTCCGCCGTCCACCGTCTACGAATTCAATTAGTCCATGCGATAAACGTAAACCGTTGACGCGTTGATGCAACGTCAAGGTTGATTTCAACTAGTCCGTTCATTCAACGCCCATCCCTAGAAAGAACACCATGTTCTTCTATCTTGACACACCGCTTTTGCTTCGGCCACATTCATACATCTTCTCGTGCGTGCTCTTCAGTTGTTAAAGCTTTTAACTGGGCCGTTTTCCAATACAGTAAAAGCTCGTTAATACAAACAACTATAATTCGAAATTCGGTATAATTCGAAAAATTTAATCATATTTTATCCCCCTCAAATGAATTTTCATACAAAATGCTTCCTATAATTCGAAAAAATGGCTAATTCCAAATACGAAAAAAATTTCAGAGAAAATTATGAAATTTGACACGAAGTCATTTATGTAAATGTTAACATTTGCTAACCATTTGCTAGTGTTTTTTATACCTACGCTGAGGGAATGACCGCTCAGGGCCCTCACAGGCCTTTGATGATCTATATGACAGTAACAAAAGTCATAAAACATCCCCGACCGGCCGACGGCAGCGCGCAGGGTAAAGATGTTTTACGATATCTCGCCAAAAGACGAGATTAGTTGAAGTTTTGTCGCCGGTTTTGGAGTTTTAGGGTAAGCGCGCACTAGCGCTTTTTCGCCGCGCGGCAAAAAAACCTGCGACATTTTGACTCGCGGCGTAAACAGTAGGCGCACGCACCGCGACATTTTGACTCGCGGCGTAAACAGTAGGCGCACGCACTGCGACATTTTGACTCGCGGCGTAAACGGCAGGCGCGCGCGCCGCGACATTTTGACTCGCGGCGTAAACAGTAGGCGCACGCACTGCGACATTTTGACTCGCGGCGTAAACGGCAGGCGCGCGCACTGCGACATTTTGACTCGCGGCGTAAACAGTAGGCGCACGCACTGCGACATTTTGACTCGCGGCGTAAACGGCAGGCGCGCGCACTGCGACATTTTGACTCGCGGCGTAAACAGTAGGCGCACGCACTGCGACATTTTGACTCGCGGCGTAAACAGTAGGCGCACGCACTGCGACATTTTGACTCCCGGCGTAAACAGTAGGCGCACGCACTGCGACATTTTGACTCGCGGCGTAAACGGCAGGCGCGCCAGGCGCGCGCACTGCGACATTTTGACGCGCGGCGAAAACAGCAGGCGCGCGCACTGCGTCATAATGCCGCTGATCATTTGAACAACGGGCAGTTCTTTAAAATATTTGGTGAACTTAACGATTACCTCGAAAAATTCTTCCAATATTATAGAATGAATAAAAAATGTTTTTATGAATTTTTAAAACTAGTTGGACCTTCTATCACATATAAAAATACTCCTTTCAGAAATGTTTAATATTTCTGTCACTATATTCTTTTGGATTAATATCGTACAATGGTTGTCTTCTCTCAACTTTCCTAATTAGCATTTCAATATTAAAATCTTCATCCAGATCAGCAGAATTATTGCTTGTGGCCATTGTTCTTTCACATAAAATATTATATGGTACAGCGAAACAGCGCGTAGTACAGCGAAACAGCGCGTAAGTGCGCGACGAAAAAGATGCGTTTTTTTGCCGCTGACCGCCGCGCCGCAAGAAAGTTGTAACATTTTGCGTTATTTTGCCGCTAAGTGCGCGCACTACGATTCAAAACCCTTTGTCACAACACTGCGGTGCGACATTATGCCGCAGCGTTTTTTCGCCGCGCGGCGAAAAAACGTTAGTGCGCGCGTACCCTTAAATTGTTACATCTTCGTGTTTTATTCGAATTGAAAATATATCGCGTGAAAACATTGCAGCATTGACTTTTTTGTGCTTTTATATCTGTGATTTCCGTGAAAACTTTCGATATCTTAGTCTCTTCATTTACGATTTTAATATATTTTGTGTTATTTGATAAGTGTGAAGAATATTAGATATTTTATTACGTTCGCGTGTTAGATTTTAGTTATTTTCGCATTTTATTTTTACTTAGTGTTTCGTTTCAAATTATAATAGCGTTAGTTCGCAGCGCGTACAAAACTTTAACTATTTCTATGAAAATGGATTTGATTAAAGATGTGGACAGGAAAATTAAGAATAACGGCGATTAATAGATTGCGAAAAAATATGATATCGCCAATTCGACTGTTTCAACAATTCTAAAAAATCGCGCCAAAATTGAAAAGCGCTGAGAAGTGATGTACAATATTTGCTGTTTTCATTTTTTCTGTTTTAAAATTGAATTGATGGCTCAAGATCACATATCAATGTAATTTATTTTAATTTTATTGAAACAACTGACAAAAATGAATGCAACATTAGCCAAATAAATATGTTTGAATATACATGTTAAAAAATGCATTTGTTTGTACACTTGGAAATGTTTAGAAAGTGTGTTGATGGTTTACAAACTTCCTACTAATTCTACTTCCCTAATTCGAAATTCGAATTTTTTTGTTGAATTTCGGTCCCCTGAATTTCGTATTAAAGAGCTTTTACTGTACTTGGTTTATCTGATTATGCAAATTCTTTTGCAAACACTTTCTGTTTCTGTCGCTTTGTTAAAATTATTAAAACTACAAAAAATCTGTCTACTTTATTCTCAATCATAGTAGAATACATATAAGGTTTTTAGAACTTCCACTAAAAAGTTGGCTTATTTCACGCATCCCGATTTATAAGCGATGATAATATTGAAAATAGTTTGCAGATTACACAAGCAAATGCGGTATATAAGATTTTGTAATTAATACTAGTGATTACAAGAGCATTTGGAAAAATGAAGATAGAGCTAATAATACATTTTTTAGTTTCCTTAAGATCTCTGCAACGGGCACTGACTGACTATCTGCTATTTCAACTCTTTGCTAAAAGTAAATTTAAATATGTATAAATTAGGTTGTCTTGTATTGTATTTTTTAATTTTATTATAAAATGTTTTCATGATAATAAAAACAGTTCTTAACTCCTGTGTGTTGGTGGTGTAACGTAGGTCTACATGTCATAGAAAATATTTAATGTCTACATTAGTTACCAAAACTAAAACGTCATATTTTTTGTAATCATCGAATAGACATTTTCACGCCAAAATTAGTAAATTAAATTATTATGAATATACAGATTTAATTAAAAAATATTTATTCATTACTCTCGTATTTTCGGCCAGTGAGTAAAAGAGCACGATAATATCACACATTTCATGAAGGACAGAGACGCGGTTGCTCGGGTTTCGGTGAAAGAGAAAACAATGTCGAAAGAGCACGGTAGAATCGCGTAACACGTGTTAGACAAAGATGGACTGTAGTCGACGCATTCAGTTGGTAATGATACGTCAGCGTGAGCGCATGCAAATTTGATATGCCATAATTTTCTGATAATTTACTAAAATTTACATAATTATATAAAGGGACCTTTAAAGTCTTATCTGTATCGAAAATATTTTTTTTACCACATATTAAAAACTATGCTGATTTTTAATCGTGTAATGCTTTGTTACACCACTGTCCCTAAAGTTATTTTTTAGCACAGTCTTTTAAGAGTTAACAGGTAGTATGAAAGGATACAAAATTGTTTGCTATTTTTATTCCATAAATATTATTCAATTAAAAACCTTGGACGCTCACTATTCTGAGTTCTAACTGAGCTCTAGATGCATATCGATAACCACTACGAATTTGTGATTCTGTTTTTGAATATTTGAAAAGGCACCATTAATTAAGTATATTCTCAGTAAATATATATCTTATCAATTATTATATATCTCTTCTATTCTCCCCCTAAATGCATGCTACCTCCCTGTTATTCCAAATTTCCCTCTTCCCTCTGATCCCTATTTCAGATCTACCATTTCTTACAAATTCATTACTAATTCATACATTGGGTCACATCGAAAGATTGTGTATTTTTAAGACACATTTGTACCTCAGTCAAAGTATTCATTTTTGCATAATTAAATCGCCTGATAAACAAAACGTATTTTTTTCAACAGGCATTGTTTTTTAATTCAAATTTTAAAATTTGTTCTTAATCGAGTCTCTTTTAAGTAAAAATGTCTTGTAATAAAGCGTGACTTATTTGCTAAGATGTTACACTTTTTAAGAAAGTTCAGTTTGACCTACTCATAATTGTTTTAAATTTTACAAGTTCGTAGTAATTTTTTTAAACAAGTTAAATGTATTGTAACCAGCCGTGGAAGCAGATTTTTTTTACCAACAAATTTACATTAGTTCATGCATATATGTATATATAATGATGATTTGTGGTTTAATATATTAATTGAATCACATAGTGCGATAAAAAGTAAATTTTTAAATGCGAAACCAAACTGTCAAATCAACAAATATTTAAAATCATGTTTTTATCAGTCGTGAAGTTAAATGAAAATATGAATATTGTAATTGGTGAGTATATCATATTTTGAGAGAAGGCACAAAATGATAAAATTTGTAAAGATTTGCAAAAACATGCAAAGAACATTCAAGATGTTTTTAAGCTATGCAAATAGGATTTTAATTATCGTTTTCATTTATGAATTTAATGAAATATATGAAAACTAAAAAAGGTGATAATACCCTCAATGAATTTAAAATATAGACTCGTTACTTGTCAGGGACCAATCCTTATAACGTTCCGAAAGAAACAAAAGTGCCAATAGCAGTCTAGAAGAGCATACCATCTCTGAAGCCCGGAGTGAGGGGCGGAAGTTCTACTGATCGGAAGTTAAACTAATCTTGGACCTCTTTTTTATCAAGATCTGTGTTTAATTTATTTTTAATAAAAAAACAGCAAATTTTCAAAAGTTATAAACACCACTCTGAATATGATTCAAATATGCAAGTCTACTATTGTTTATTTCTTGAAATAGGATATTCATTCAAAAATTCGGGACTATTCTCATTGGTTTGTGTTAGCTTAACAATTGTGTCTTGGCCGCTATTATATCAATTGTCAATTTATATATGATAACATTTGAATCTGGACATTTCTCATAAAAACTTTATGCGTACATAAATAAGGACGCCCTGTCTATTTTGTTTTGAGATATAATAGCAATCCTGTTATCCAAAGAATAGGGGAGATTATTCACAATCCCTTTTCCCTCACTTATTTTGATTTATACATAGTTATAATTACTACTTATAATAATCAATAAAATATTTTGATAAAATAAATATGTTTAATAAAGATTTTATAAATAAAAACATATTCTTAAATATGAGTTTTACTTGTGCATTTTATTTGTTGTTTCATTTTAAGATAAAAATATACTTTGTATGTTTACAATCACACATCCGCGCACAGAGTGATGGTCACAACCGCTCTACTAACCGGTTCACAGTAATCGTTATTTGGGATTTGTATGTGATCGTATTGACGATTGGTAATCGAGATCCATTTGTCTATCCACCAATCATTAATACAATCAGATGCAAATCTAAAATAACATGCATAACTGATTAAAATAACGGTTTCGACCTCCACTACTCAAATATGACCAAATTCTACGTTCTCCACAGAAAGCCATGGAACCTGTTTCTCGAAAAAAATGATCTCGGATTTCCACGGTCATTCTGAATCTACTGGTCAGGTTTTCTGGGATGTGTGCACTTACTGTGATGAACTAAATTTGTACTTTAGGAAAGGGGGGTTGGGTCGCAGAGTATTTTAAGACATATTTATGCCGCAATTAAAGTATTTATTTTGTGATGTACCATCATCATCCTCGACTTCACCGTTATACTACCTACATCAGTCATCAGCATCTCCAGCTCACAGCCCTTCGCCTTGACCGCTTCCTGCACTCGCTACGCACGCGACCAGGAACAAAGTTGACGACCTCAGGCGCACCAATCAGCTGGCACACCGGTGACCACCGTTATCTACCAAGGTCGAGCGGCAAAGCACTGACTGTAATTCAATCGAAAATAAATAAACTCCATAAAACTGACTGCGGCTTTCTACACATCTAAAATGCATGAAGACTCCGCTGAAGTTGTTGCTAATAGCTACGAGACACTACATCTGTATACATAAATAAAATAGAAATAGTCCTGACGCCACCTAGCAGGTTCCACTAGAGGGTTCAATTAGCACATGTATTCAGAAATTTGGAAACATCTGTATTTATTGTTTAACCCATAAAGCCCCATGAGCTAAAGCAAAACATGGCTGGCGGTGATGGGTCATTTTAATTAAATGTCACCTTGTACTGCAAGTTTAAAATATAATTTTTTGCTAGAAAATACGTTTTTTTATAAAATTCAATATATGTACGTCTTACTTGGCCGTAGCCAAAACATTCACCGACGACACGATTGCCGCGCTGTTTATCGGCGATTAGTGACATTTACGAATAACGGTGGTTTTAAACATTTTACGTTGTCTGTATTTTTTCTAAAATATATTTAACGAGAAGAGAATAAAAACTATTTGAACGAAATATAAAAATGCCAATGTAAAAAAAAATATTCTAAATATTAAACTTTTTTATTTGAATTCCAAATAATCAATATTATAAAGGAAATAGAATTGAGACTAAATAAAAACAAGTATACAACAGATAATTTAAAAAAATAAATATACATTATATCAAAATTAATTTTCTTTACAAATAACATTAAAAAGAGTCAATAAAATGTATACAAAGCTATACATACTTATCACATCTAATATTATTAAACAAATGGAATTGACATGATATAGAAATAAATATTTATAAACCAGCGGGATTGCAATCCCTCACCAGGGAACTTTGGAGCAGAGAGCACATTGGACAGCGATAGAACATACAAAAGATTGACAATACATGTTGTGTCCGGAGTGATGAAAGATGATACCTGTAATATTCACTGACCTAGGTCAGTTTTTGGCGTTATTTCATATTTTTATCTGCAACTCAGTTGAATCTCATTAATTTATGTGGAAATATTTAATAAAAGATTAGCTTAAAGCATAATGGCGTAAAAGTTATTGAGTATTTCGCATTTTTATTGAGTATTTCTTATTTTTATAAACACCTCGATCAGATCGGACGCATCATCTCAGAGGATCTCAATCGGTAAAGCTGGAAGTATGTAGAATGTTTTGAGTTTGAGTTACAGTGATGACTATATTTTTTCTGTGTACCTATCTAATTGATTTATTTAAATTAGTTTTGTATAACATACTGGGTATCACAGCCAGTAGCAAAAAATTTACAGGTGGATTATAATGATAATGAGTCGAAAATGTTCAAGCAACCATGAACATCAATAGTTTATGGAGATATGCAATGTCAGAGTTTGCATTTTTTCCACATTTCTGACTTATTTTTTGCAAAAAGTTGAACTATCATTGCAGTAACTCATATCGATTATGAAAAATTCATTTGCTTTAATAAAACGATAAAAACGTTGTAAAAAAAAATTACCATCAATTTTTGCAAGGTTTTTATGTTTCAAGGTCATGGTTGCTCGAACATTTTCGACTCATTATCAAGGCAGGAATCCACCTGTAAAGTTTTCACTACTAGCAGTGAGACATCCTGTACACTGTCATTCAGGCGCGTGCAGTGGGAACATCGAAGCATGACTTTTTGTAAAAAAAATAGAAATCAAATATTTATGCTACAGATTTTTATGATATATCAAAATATGAATACTATGACAACAATTTTGATAGAAATATTACGAAATATCAGTATGTTGTATTTCGATTTTTTTTATAAATAATTGGTTACGTAAAAGACATACTGCGATGTTCCCACTGCACGCCCCTGCTGTCACTTGCTATTTTGAATTGTTAACAATTCAAAATAAATATAGTGGAATAAAACAGTGTTTTTTAAAATAAATAAAATAAAAATAAAATAAATAAAAATAATAAATAAAAATAAAACAATTTTTTTAAATATTAAAAATGAATTTCCACAATGTTACAAACAAAAAACTTGAACATTTGTCAATATTAGTATGTAAATGCTTGAAGCTTATTTAAATCCCCTATGTAATTTATGAATAACACATAAAAGAAGCGCCATTTAATGACTAAGATTTCCTGTACTACGCTACTTAAATTAATCCTTAATGGTAATTTCTGACTATCACACCCTGTGTGAAGGAGACATAAGTGATAATAACAATTCAGTTTTATCAAGTTTTTGTAGGTTGGGTTTGCTAAACCCCCTGGTCTGTTGGATATTGTATTAAAGATCATGGGCGCTACTTATCTACCATTGCGCTAGTGAGGTCACAATAGCACATCTTAATAAGAAGTGACCGATTATTTACATTAGCACCGTTACGATTTGTCCATGCATCTAACCATCTTTAAATATAAAAGCTCAGTTATTACAAGTTTGGTCTAAATTATTGTCGTTAAAAATAAAATTGAATGGCCCCCTGAGGTAGTTGAGGCTGGTTGTCGCTTGCACCGGAGGGGCTCCGTCCCACGAGATGTTGAAGTTTCTCATGAAGTTGACGACGCCTACTTCCAACTCTAACTCAGCAAATCTTCTACCGATACATGATCGGGCTCCGAAACCGAAATGCATGCTCGCAAAAGCGTGAGCGCGCTTGTACGAAAGCTCCGAATCTCCGTTTTCCCGCAGCCATCGTTCAGGAATGAATTCCATCGGACGAGGGAATTGTTTTTCCATTAGACTAGTAAACATATGCATGAAGACCATCTTAGTCTGAAAAATAAAGAGAAAATAACAATAAAAATCAATGGAAAGAGAAAGAAAGGGCAAAGAGAAAGAAAAAAAAATTTGAACAAATGGTCCCAATACTTTATTGGGTATATAAATACATATTAATATATGTAATTGAAAATGATGTAAATAAGACAAAATGTGATGTAACATGTAGATAACAGGGGTGTGCAGTAACTGCATAAAGCACGACTATTATGTAGACATATGCATATTAAGAAATTTTTTTAATAAAATATATATCCTAATATTTCCTATTCTTATTACTATTATCAAATGATTTAGATTTTAATAAATCGTAATATTCTGTCAAATAAGTAAATTTCTTTTTTATTTGTTTACTTATTATTATATTAATTTATTTGAAAAAATGTTGTCAACTATGTAAAAAAGGTTGAAGAAAACCACACTAAAAATAGAATATTTTTTAAAAACGGTGTGTTTTAAAACATAAATTGAACTAACAGATTTTGCAATAAATTTAAGATAATCGCCTTAAATGAAAATTCAGTTTATAGTAAACATGGGAAATGACTATAAGGCGGTTCGGCCTCGTAAAACGAATGTTATGGAAGATGTGAGTGCTGATGACATCAAAGAATCCTCAATGACCAAATATGATCAGGATAGAAAATGTTATATTCTCTCCCTATCCCCACAGACAAAATGGCATGATGTCAAGTAAATACTGCCTCATCCTGCACTTACCCCCTTTGGAATTTTGTATCCTGAGATTACTGTATCCTTGGTGATATTTCTCATGGTCCCCGGAGTGACCGGGTAGATCCTGGCCGCCTCCTTGATGCAGGCTCTCAGGTACGGCATCCGATTGAGGTGTTCTACTTTCAGCTCCGAAGACTTCTGAGGAAGCACAGTCAAAATCTCTTCACGGAGCTTGTCCTGCTTGATGCTATTGTTAGACAGATGATACAGGATATTCACAAAGGCGGTGGATGTCTGTAAAAGATGTTATGTGAAAATTTTGTTGATCGAAGGGAGATTCACAGACTCTTAATATAGACATAAATGAAATACCTACCTACATTAAAATAAATTATAGTGAAGTATACATTTCATGTATATTTAATTTACTTATTACTAGTGATGCAACAAATACGAATATTCGTATTCGCCGAATATCATCACGAATATTAAAAATAAACTATTTATAACTGATCGCAATGAAAATTATGATTTGGCTGTGCACCGTGTATCCTACGCACTTAATTATCGGGGATTCGTCCAACATTGAATGAATGGATTTGTGGAGTTCTCAAGTTGTCAATTTGTTTCACAGCATAACATGAGTTCTTTCATATAGTTTTGTTGGGTTATTAATAAGGTTAGGTGCTCATTTCATGTAGTTTTGATTTGTAATACGTATTGTTTGTTCCATTATATTTCCGTTGTGTGTAAAAGGTAATAAAATAATTTCAAATTAAGTCTAAAAGCCGTCTACTGTCGCCTCAGAAAGATTATTTTCGACTGCTGGGAATGCACAAACGGATAAAAGAAATCACCTAACGCCTGAGAAGTTACAAATGTTGTGCTTTTTGCACAAAAATTTGTGGGTGGTAAATTTTAATTATTAAATCTCTTGGTAAAAAAAGAACAGTGGTGTATTATTTATTACCTTGTTGAATTATTTATATTCTATTCGTATTCGCCGAATATTGGGTTTGATATTCGTATTCGTGAAAATAGTATTCTTTGCATCACTATATATTATTTATATGTGTGTTGTGAAGAAAATATTTTATATTTCAAATGATTATAAATACTAAACATATTTAGTACAGTCTACCTCACATTTTTTATTTTTTTATTTATTTATTTTAAAAAATCCTTGTTTACAAATAAAGGTACTTAATACTAATTTAACAATAAAACATAAGATAAATTACACATTTTTTTTGTTTTGTTTGATTTGTGGATTATGCCACTCTACTAGGCTACGCCTGTCCCAGAGTGGCGTTATAGTACACAATTATAATATTTTTTCGAATTCGTCAGTAGTATTTATTTTCATAAGGTAGTTATTATGTATCTACAAAGCATCAAGTGGAATGTTAGTGAAAGTCATAAGTCATAAGTCCAAGTGTAAATATGTGTAGAAAAATTGTTTAATGTAAAAAGGGTTAAAATTTTGTTTAAGATTATTTTTTATTTTCCTTAATTTATTTATTTATTTATATAGGTATATATTTTTATTTGAAGACATTATTATGCAATTACAGTAAGTAAATTTTCAGTTGCTGTTCTACCTTTGGAGGTAAGCCAGTTGTTTGCTAAAGCTTTTATTTTATTAATTAAGTATATTCTGATTTCCGGGAAGTCTGTTTTAAATATGTTAAATATTTTAGGCCCTATGTATGAGTAATTTTTCTGTCCATGTGTTGTCTTAGTTGTTGGTATTTCGTCAAGGTTTCGTAATGCTTGTCTAGTATTATGTGAATGCGAGTTACTGGTTGCTGTTAGGTGGTTTGTGTTTAAAAACACACATATATTTGGCGTCATATAGAAAAATCAATCCGGTAATTTAGAAATATGTATGTGGTTACCGTATCAATCCCGGCTAGAAGCATATCAGAAATCATAACCACGGCCACTTTAGCATCTATTTCAAGCAGTTTTTCCAGAACACTTCTTTCTTCATTTGTTCCTTCACTTTCTTCCATCTGAGCTCCTGACTCTTTCTTCTTTCGGATATTTTCCATCGCTAAATTGATGTACGTTTGCGCTAGACTGAAAAATTAATTATATGCATACATTGCTTCAATTACTGTGATTATTTGAATTTTCACGAATATTGCACAATTGTTAATTTTATTTCCTTGAACCAACCAAACTATATGAACTTTATTGACTTATTTTAATGCAGAAGATTATAAATATTTGTGGACTGGATTAACTTGTAAACTCTATTCTGATATTTTAGTTTTTAAAACATGGCAAACAACAACTGACAATGTCCAACATTAAAAATATTTTTGTTTGGCCAAAAGGAAAACAATTTTTTTTAGTAAAGGTTTTAGATACCGAATCACCTCGAAAATACTGAAAATCTATATCTCCAAAGTGATAATAAATAGATTAGAATAAGCATCTTTTTACTCACTTCAACTGCTCATCATACACTTTCATCCCCTTCCTGAATGTGGGCGTGGATATATACTTCCAAATGCCAACCTCAAAATCCAGCTTTTCTCCAATCGAGAAGACATCGTTCGCATTCTGAACCATCTTCTGTGGATTGGAGTCTGCAGGGAGGTCGTCCGCGAGGCAGCCCAACCTAGTGTCCAAGGCCAGGGCCGCAATGGTTTCCAAAGCCCATTTATTTGATTCATTCATGAAGGCATCACCAATTCTGTTGTCAGAATTCCGCATCCTCTTGATCCTTGTAATTTTTTATAATTTCATTTTCAATATTTCTAGTTGAAGATGGATATTATGATATGAAACAGTCCCTATACATAAATATCGTGAATTATCCATTAATTACCTTTACCTTATTAAGCATTTATTAATAAGTAGGCTAAGGAAATGGTGCCACACGTTTTTCTAATTAATCAGGTTGAGGAATAGTTATTTTTTTCAACTAAAAATTACATTTATTAAACTGTTACCCAAAAATCATAACTATAAATTAGGCTCATATAATGGGATTTGAAAATGATATGTTAACATTGTTAGAAACAGAGACAATATCTTCTTAATATTTTAGACTTTTCACCGTCATCTTTAGTTTCTTCTAAATGGCCAAAATATCCAGATCACTATATTAACTTTTGTTCGTAATCACATTGAATAAATGTATATAGTAATTACTCACTTTTCCACAAATTCTCCGGCAATTATATCCACCGGCTTCAAATATTGTCTCACGATTTTTGGCTGCATCATAATGGAGTTCACTTTGCTTCTGAACTGGTACCAATCCGGGCCGTTACTGAAAACACATTTACACATTTGAAAAACAATAAATTTGCAATTTTAAAATCCACTTTCACAAGAACCAAATGCAGTTACGAAGGCAGAAATGTACTCTGAAGCATGTCTCAATTTGTAGAAGAAATTAGCACTGAGACAGCACGAATAAGTCTTATGACAAAAACTTACGAAGTTAAAAGCCCCTTAGCATTTTTGAAGACTTCCTGCCTCATGGTGCTGCGGAAGTAGGACATGCTCGGAAGAATGTCTCTTTCAGGGAGGAAGTTCTCCTGCTTATACACCTGAAAATAATATGCAAGACTTCAATACACTTTAAGGAGCTTGCGGGAGGCCTTAACCAGTCTTTTAAGGGCACCACAGGTTGCACTGCGGAACTATGGGACATGAGATTTGCATGGCAAGATGCGGCGGACAGGAGTCAATCGAGGAGTAATGTGCCAAGGGTATAAGATTATGGTCCAGTTGGGAGAACAAATGGCAGAATATAATCACAATCATAGGAAAATATTTTTAAAATACTTCTCAATTTCGCTTGAAAGTGAACAAATGGACAGAATTGCTACATCGATGACACTACACTCTTCAACTAAATAATGGAGTCTATTGGCTAAAATATTCAGCAATGCAATGGCCCAGGATTGAGGTGAACGGAGAAGGCCGATGGATCATTACTAACAGTGCTAATAGGGTGGTCATGATCTTCAGTAATGGGTGAATGAATATGAAGAAACAGATTGCAGAATTAATAAAAAAAATATTATTTCATGCCTCATAATTAACTGTCAAAGTAATATCGATAAAAGCTGATAATATTATGTATGTATAGGATGATAAATATTTCGGTATTTTTTCCATTTTTAAGAAATTTTTGTTAGAAAATAAAACAGGAATAATGCGTTACATATTTCAAATATTTACAAAATCCACGCATTCCTCACGTATGATTGCCTCTTAAATATTAAAGAGGGACTGCTCTTCTCAAAACTACAGTAGTAATTAATAACTCGTATTATGTGTGTATTACAAAGTTATAATAAAACATATTTTAAATTATAATGTTGCACCACGAAGTATCTGCCAAATCTTTCAATTTACTTGTCATCTTTAAATGATGTCCTAGAGAACATTTTAATGCTAGCATGGGATAAAGGAGAAGTATATCTGAATTGTGAATAAGCACGATTGTCGAATATTGTGAGGACAAGCTTAGTGTAGATGAATTGATGGAGTTATCTGAAACTGACATTAAAAATGACGACTATGAAAAAATAAACTGACTTCTATATAATTAAAAGATTTTTTCATTGGCAATTCAATTAATGGACAAAATCATTGATGCGGATCCCATAATCGACAGATCAATTAAATTCAAACGAGAACTTGATAAATTAATGAGATTGCATCAGGAAGCCTTGCAACTATATAAGGATTAAGAAAGAAAGAAAAAACAATCAAAATTTACAAATTTCTTGTACATAGTATCTCGGCAGAATACTATGCACAAAAAATGTCACAAAAACACTCCAAGCTTGAGTTTGTATCGAGAACCTGGAATCCTCGTTATGGGAAGCCAGTGTCATGCCCACTAATAATAATAATAATAATAAATCTATTATGCCAATAACCAAACTGTCTGACTGTTTTTTTTTAGTTTTTCAAACTTCTAGCACTGTATAAAATGGGTACAGCATAAAATATAAAGTCGTCGTGTTAACGGCACAAATATTTATGTGTATAATAAAATATTAGTAATGTTAGTATACAACCACTTACGGAGATGTTGAGTCTACCAGTTTTGAGATGTACCCACCACTTCGACAGGACAACCGTTACTACAGGGCCACATCGTATATCTTATGTTAAGTAAATTATTGTTTGTTTTATAGTTTAGGTATGTATCAAATACGTTTAACGTTTATGTGTCAAAAAGTGGGTAGTGAGAAAATGTTATTTTTGTGTTTCATTTCAATATTATTCTCCAAAACACATATCTGAGTGGATGTAGTCTCAATATTCCCGGTTTCGCTATTCGTGGCCTTTTCTGGATACGCATCTTCTGTGAATACCGAGGTACTTACTTACTGTATAAGTATCTCTCAACAAATATGCCGTAAGAATCTGACTGAATGAATGATATGAAATATGAAACAGTGAAGGAAATAAATAGTAGAACACTTAGGCCCGGTTGTTTCAAGTTGGATTAAAATAAAATTTCGTTTAAAGCATATATTTTTACGGAAACGGATCGTTTGATGGTGGAGAAAGCAAGAATTTATGCTTCAAACGAACTTTTAATTTAATCCAACTTGAAACAATCGGCCCTTGTTAATACTTAACAAATTCAAGGTCTGTTGTAAATTTATTCAAGAATGAAAAATAAATAAATTTAATTAATAAGACTGACCGTTTCTACATCCTCAGGTGACAGCAGAAATACTAAATCCTGGAGGCCGAGAACACCCTCCAGACGTATTATGTTGCCGAATCGCTTGTGCATAAGGTGCATAGTGTCATTGACCTCAAGTTTATAATATTCACCTGGAAGAGTAAGGGTCAGATGATTTTCTCGCTCCTAATAAATCTATTATGCCAATAATCAAACTGTCTGGTTGTCTTTTTCTTTGCACTGCATAACAGAACTGCATAAAATATGAAGTAGTCGTGTTAACGGCACGAATATTTATGTATATATGTAACAAAATGTTAGTTATGTTAGTACACAACCACTTACGGAGATTTTTGGTCTACCGGTTTCGAGACGTACCCATCTCTTAGTCAGGAAAACAACTACATTAGCTTGTAAATACCAATACACACCACAACCATAGTATTATTCACACGCTAACACCTTCCCAAAATATTCCTCACATGCGTGTTAATCTAACCGAAGGTGCATATGAGCCTGCTCATCTGATGTTGACATCAAATGTTGAGGCTTCTAACAGGACCATCTCTCAATACCTTTACCTGGCTACACCAATTCTTCCCCTGTTTCTGGCTTATCACTTTTTCCTTATGAATTTGTTCTGTATGACCGAGCCATGTAAGCAACTTTTTTTTAAATTTTTTGACTATGTTAAGATCAGATTTACATTCTCTTTTAATTTATTAATTATTTACTCCATCATAAATAAATCTGCCATATGTATGTATGCCTAAACGATCTCATTTCCACTACATTCAATCTCTACTTTCCGTGTATTGACTAGGGATGGGTCGTCGACGTATTTACCGTCGACGAAACGAGACCGTCCACGGCCATCCATCGACGAGACGATCAACTAGTTAAATTCGTCAACTAGTTGACGTGTCAACTTCGTTACGCGGACGTCGCGGACGTTTATCTAAACATCGGGACGATAGTCAACTGTCTACGGTTTGACGCGACGCTGCTCGACGGCACAACCGTTGGTTATTTTTATTACGTTAATTTTTAAAATTTAAAGAAGTTCGAAGGAATATAGTTTCGGGGAAAGTAAAACCGCTACTTGTGCTTATATGTAAAAAGAAATATTTTATTATTTATTTGTTTATAGGCTTTTACATATTGTTTTATATACTTCTTTCTATATATAATAAAGAAAGAAGTAGGTATACACAACAATATCAGGTGTAAGCAGTAAAATATAAATATAAACTACATATATAAGCAGTGAAAGTATCGGGTATAAGCATTAAAATATGAGTATAAAAATTAAAAATATAAAGTACAAAGCAATGTGTGTATAAAAAAATATATTAGATACACATTATTACATGTGTACAGGGTTATTTGGAAAACAATAATAACCTAGCAGGACTATATTCCTGCCTTGATTATGAGTATTATTTTTTGTAAAACGTTGGACTATCACTACACTAACTCAAATCGATTACGAAAAATTCATTCGTTTCAATACAAGTTAAATAAAATGATAAAAACCTTTACATTTATTTATTATCTATAAATTTATAAATAAATACATAATTTAAAAATACTTTACATTGAGATGTTATCTAGAAATTTATTGAAGAATACATCTTTCAAAGTCAGACTTTCACTTTGTGGTGACATTATTAATAAATAAATATATCTGTATTATTTGTCAACTTTAGTTTAAGGCTCAATTTGAGAAAAGGAACATTGTTCCCGAAACATGTAAAAAACCAATAAAAAGTGGTGTAAACAAAATTATAATAGATTTATTTTTTTATCTATAAAGTTGAAAATAGGGAATTTATAATAAAAATTAATTAAACCTAAATTCAAGATTATATTACATATACAATAATTAACGTTGGACTCCTGAATAAGGACCATAGTTATGTATAGAAAATTTTATTCCCTACAAGTTTGTTTATCATTTATATGCTAAAGTTGAAAAGTAAGGAAATAATGCAATAATTAAATTTTAGCATCCCTTTTCAGGTAGATATATAAGAAGTCGAGATCGATCGAATAAAATATTGATTTTAGAAAAATATCTAGCCGGCCTATTAATTAATAATAGTTCAATAAAAAATAAAATAATTAAATAGAATTGTTTTATTTTATACAGCGTAAAATTGGGAATTCAACGGATCGTCGCACGTGACATCACAAAAAATCAAGTAAAAAATAATAGATAATAGCTTATTAAGCCTATCTCGCGCTACGCATGTATTCAAATTTCAAATCTCTAGTCATAGTTCGTGTACACAGATCTGCACTCTATGGTAGTGTACTTTAGAGTTGAAATGAAATTACCCGTCTAGCCGTCTATGGCATCTACAAGTCGACAGCGAGAGATGAGAGAGAAATAAACGGAGACGTTTTGTCTTGCTCTCGCTCGTTGCTTTGCATTGCGTTAATCTCGAATCGTCCACCGACTACGGCGTCCGCTGTCCACCGTCTACGAATTCAACTTGTAACGATATTGGCCTATTCAAATAGACATTGCTGAAAAATTATACGAAAATATCTATCTGCTAAAGTTTATAATAAAGAGAAGCTTCACAAACCGTTAAATACTCTATAATTAAATATTTGCCGGATAAGTAGGTGCGGACGAGCTTTATTATTTCTGCACGCGGGCGTGTAAAGCAGGCTTTATGTTATTTTAGTTTGGCGAAGCGAGCCTATCAAAAGCGGTTGTCCGCGTAACGAATCTGGCCAATGAAACGCGTCCTTAGAGTTAGACTTTGACTTTTACACGCTAGTTGGAATCAAAGATGGCGCGAGATAGGGACTATTGTTAGGCGTTACAAATTAGAAAGCGGCACTTGAGTTTTCAGCTTGAAGGTCGGCGGAGGCTTTGTCGAGGAGAGTCAGTAAGGAAGATAATTTGGCTGGATCGAGGAAAAGCCAGAGGTTGATAATAATTCAAAGAGAATTGGAACAGTGAACAGCTAAGCATTTTCAATATTATTTATTTCTATTGCCTTTTTCGTGTATTCAATTTAGAACTTTCTGGATCGTAACAATTATTGATACATGCTGTGGATTGTTTCGTTACGTATTTTGGGCCTAGGGATAATTATTACTATACGCGCTTCAGATTCAATATACAAATCGTAATATGGCGACTGTGATAGTTATTCAAATTATTGCATAACGCTTATGAAATATATAATTCTGTCGCTGTTCATATGAAAAATCACTCAAATTTGATATTCATATATTACCAAAGATATAAAGGCTATAAAATGGAATACTTTACTGACGAAGGGTGTTTCGTGTTTGTTTGTGGGATTTAAAATTCAGAATAATTATGTATATTCAATGTCGCGAGGTTCGGAATGTGCGAGAGGTTCTTCAGGGCGGATGTATTCTTATGCTAACGAATGCTTTGTTATCTATGCTGGCGATTGAATACACGGATTTCTATATGATTTGTGTTATCTTGGGGATAATTCGGAATTTAATTATGTGTTTTGATATCACGATTGTAAGCGTGATATAGGTTCAAATCGTACGAGGAATTTCCTACAAACAATATATTTTAAAAATGCATCTGGATTTTATATTTATTTTATTAAAACATGAATGTGTGGTTTATTTGAACTCGTTACATGTTTGTATTGCGTATCATTAGGCAATCGTTGAAAACACGATTTGTTCCTATCAAGTTCTTATGAAGACGTGTTTCGAATTGTATATATTCCTTAATTGCGATAGTTATTCATATGACATTGTTTTTATTCATTCAATATTAGATATTTGAAATGTTTTCTAGAACATTATTCACTATTGTGGGCAGTTCGCGGTGTGTTCAGGGGTGGTTAACCTTCGGCCTTCCGTAATTGCGATAGTTATTCATATGACACTGTTTTATTCATTCAATATTAGATATTTGAAATGCTTTCTACAACATTTTCCATTATTGTGGGCAGATCGCGGTTTGTTCAAGGGTAGTTAACCTTCGGTCTTCCGTGATCACGTTATTTACTTATATGACAGATTGTTTTGCTTTGTTCGTTTAATATAAGTAATGTCATATTTTTATGAGTTACCGTAATTGTTTATCTATATGATTTTATTATTGAGAGTGATGCAACGAATACTACTTTCATGAATACGAATATCAGGCCTACTATTCGGTGAATACGAATGCGAATATTTCCACCAAGGTGGGGGAACTTGAACATACTTGTAAATATAATAACCTTGATGCAACGAATACTACCTTCATGAATACGAATATCAGGCCTACTATTCGGTGAATACGAATGCGAATATTTCCACCAAGGTGGGGGAGAACGCAAGCATATTTGTAATTATATTGGTCATGTCTGCTTGTGATATCACTATACGGCGTAGATGAACTAGTTTGAAAGGGCTTATGTTCTGCATGTGCTTGGCGTAGAGGGAATAGTCTTCTCGTTTCTAGGATTCTATACAGGTTTACAGGTGCTGATATTGAAATATATATACAAGGAAAACACTATATTTTGGGAACCATTAACTGGATGGCAGATATTGAAGCACACATACACACAAGGAGGACGTTATGTTACATACATGACTGGAAAGTTGTTATTGGAAAACACAGGCGTCCAGTCGGCGGGACGCAAGCATACTTGTAATTATATTGTTTATGTCTGCATGTGATATCATTGTACGGCGTAGATGTACTAGTTTCAAGGGGTTTATGTCCTGTATGTGCTCGGCGTAGAGGGATTAGTTTTCTTGTTTCTAGGATCTAATACAGTTTTACAGGTGCTGATATTGAAATATATATATATATATACAAGGAAAACACTATTTTGGGAATCACTAACTGGATGACAGATATTGCAGCACACATACACACAAGGAGGACGTTATGTTAAATACATGACTGGAAGGTTGTTATTGGAAAACACAGGCGCAACTAGAGGATATGGACAGTTTACAGAGAACTTCAACTTCTGTTGGGACCTTTTACTATTACTATTCTTTCGCCTTTTTTCTTAACCGTGGATGAACTAGATTGAGGGGGTTTATGTTGTGCATGTGCTCGGCGTAGAGGGAATAGTTTTCTTGTTTCTGGGATCTAGTACAGTTTTACAGGCGCTGATATTAAAATATATATACAAGGGAAATAAGGGCTACACAGGCGCTGGTAATTGCCCAATTTTGGAGAGGACCCGTTATATGACTTCGGATCTGGATGCCATCCCGGAAGCAGACCAACTACAGAACTAAGATAAGAACCTTTAATATTATTTATTCCTGATGTTTTCTTATGTGTATCAAATGGAATGTTCGTGCTATATAATTTGTCATTGTCTCATGGTCACTATTCATTTCATTACGTGGGTTCAGAGTTCGACGGTAACGGACGCGGAAACAAATTAGTTCTGATGTCGGGACGTAACGTCGGGATTATATCTTAATTATCTTTAGGATAGAAGCGAGGTCATCATACGTGCATTCTGCATTTCAAACGTTTTACTAACATATATAAATAAATATTATTGCGTTTTACAAATTGAATATGATCGCGGGAAATAGGCATTCCGTCCGGTTATGCAATGTTAACTTCCAACGTAGCATAATGAGATCTTATTACCGGTGCTAGACTCTCGAAGTTAGTCACGTGATTGTTGTATAAATGGAATAGTGAAGGGGATTGAAGAATGAGATACACTCGCGATACAGGTAGTTGTATGTAACTGGGATCAAATGACGGGGTGCGTGTTCTCGGTCCAGGTGATGAACGGGACTGCGGAGACACTCTGGGTGGGTCTAAGTAGAATTGCGCAAAGCCTCCACAGTTAAAATGTGTTCAGTCAAGCAAAGGTGAAGCATTTCGAATCGGACCAGAGCGTCGTGCCTCAAACACAGCCGGAGGGAAGAAGCCCCTACGTTCTTTCACTCCCTTGGCCCGACGAGCTCGAATGCCGGATATGAATGTTCATGAATGTCAGCTAAAAGACTCAGGTAGCCGTACCTCAATCGAAACCTTCGTTCGGGACCTCATCAACGTACGAGACAGGGCGTTCCGCATGGACGAGCAACTATGAGAAGCACAGGAAGGGGATTGAAGAAAGAGATACACTCGCGATACAGATAGTTGTATGTAACTGG